>OZ038378.1:81475789-81585789 GCA_964036045.1 Eutreptiella sp. 'Long Island Sound 2002'
CCAGTGTGGCTACTGTAGTTGTCCTCGACGAAAGTTGCACTCGCCCCTTGGAGCCCTTGTATTGTTTGTGTGAAGCCAATTTGATCGGAAAAAAAAACCCAATTCGGAGCCCAATCCGGAACCCAAGTCTAAGTCCAAGCCCGAGCCCCAGATATGCCACCCAGGGGCAAGGGGAAAAGGCTCCCTTGACAGAGATCTGCGAAAGCGACGCTAGCACTAGCTCACAACGTCAGCAGCAACAAAAGCAGAAGCATTGCCTCCATGGGCTCCGATTTCAACAACAATCCCCCCCCCCCCTTACGTGGGAGATCAGGCAAAGGTGCAAGCACTGAAGCCACATGTGGCAGGGGCAAAGGGGAAGGCACAGATGGTGAAGGGGAGCTGGCAGGGGGAGCACCCGATGAGGCGACCCCGTCGGAGACCAAAGGGGAGGTGGGGGGCGTAGACTTGGAAAGGCATGGGGGGGCAAAGGGGCAAAATGGGCGCAAAAACCAGTGCCCAAAGCCAACCTTGGGGCAGCTAAGTACAAAGGCAAGTCGCAGGTTTGGATGGTGTTGGGGGGGGAAGGCTGGGAAATGTGCCTGGTGGATGGCAAGGAGGTGGTAAGTGTGAGTAACCACCCAAGCCAAAGTACAGTTGGTGAGGTTTTAAGGGGGAAAGATGTTTATGAAGTGGTCCGAAACTTCAACTTTCAGAGGAAGACGCAAATTAACAAGTTTTTGGCCAGCCAAGAGAAGGGGGATGCAGAGAATGATGAGAATGGGGGCGGGGAAGCTGATGGGGTCAATTGGAACAATGGGGATGGGGACGAGCACGAGGGAGCGGGCAGCAAGAAGGGATGCACTGGGAGGGGTTGGGGGGGGGGTCCTCGGGAGATCTGCAAAACTCCGCCCCTCCCCCAAGAGAGAACAGGTGGCGAGCGTCCAGGCAATGCACAACATCTTTAGCAGGCTTAGTAGAACAAGATTAAAGCAAAATTTTCAGACACATGGCGGGACCAAAATTCCAGCCCCACAGTCATGGATCGCATAGCTGTTAGCCACGGATGAAATACTATGTCTTAGGGGGGTGCCAGCATGTCAGCAACGGGATCCTCTGGGGCCCTCCGGGGCTGCCCCTTGTCTGTCGTTCCAGTGAACGTCCTCATCACCATGTAGCAGGGACAGGTCCATTTTAGGATCGTGACATTCTGTAAAAAAAACTGTAAAATTGTATAATGTCACAAAAATGTTGCAATAGATCGCAAAAACATCGCAATAAATTGTAAAGCCCCCTGCTAGTCAAGTCCACCGGTAATAAGACACCGTGCACACCCAGACTCCACATACGCCACACAACATACCACAAGCACAAGGCGAACGAGAGCCAAGGAGCCATCTACGCCGTGGCTGTGCGCAGCCACACACCACAGACTCACACAGCGAACCACACACAAGGCGAACGACAGACAAGAAGCCATGCACGCCATGCACAACGAAGCACGCCATGCACAACGAAGTACTTCAAACACCACACAGCACACCATGCACACAAAGCAAAAGAGAGCCAAGGAGCCATGGACACCTTGCACACCTAGGCACCAGAGCCACCACACAGCACAACACACACTCGGGGCGCAATGGAGACCACAACGCACAGCAAGCACACAAGGCAAACGAGAACCAACGAGCCATGGACGCCGTGCACACACATGCACCACAGACACGACACAACACACCACACGCTCACAGCAAATGAGAGCCAAGGTGCCAAGGACGCCGTGCACACCCACACACAACAGAGACCACACCACACAAGAGTTCCAGTGCCCGCTCCCCCAAGCAGTGAGGCGGTGTGATGCAGGAGTTCCACTGCCCACTGCCCCCAGGCAGTGTGGCAGTGTGCAGTAGACGTCCAACGGCCCACTGACACTAGGCAGTTCGGCGGTGTACTTCGGGAGTTCAACTGCCCACTGCCCCCAGGCAGTGCAGTGGTGTAATAAAGGTGTTCTAGTGCCCAGTGCTCCCAAGCAGTGTGGAGGTGTGCCGCAAGAGTTCCCCTGCCCACTGCTGCAGGGCAATGAGGCGGTGATTTGCGGAAGTTCCACTGCCCACTGCCCCCACGCAGTGTGGCGGTGTATTGCAGCAGCTCCACTGCCCATTGCCCCCCCCGGCAATGCGGCAGTGTATTGCAGGAGTTCCGCTGCCCACTGCCCCCAAGCAGTGAGGAGGTCTATGGCACGAATTCAACTGCCCACTGCCCCCGGGCAGTGTTGCAATGTGCGGCACGAGTTCCATTGCGCACTACCTGTGTTGCAGTGTGCAGCAGATGTTCCACTGTCTACTGCCCCAGGGCAGTGCTGCCGTGTATGAAAGGAGCACCCCTCCCCACTGCCCCCACGCAGTGTGGCAGTGTTCCGCTTGATGTCCACCTTGGTTGATGAATGTCCGGTGTTTTTGCGCAAGTCAACAACGTTGGCGACAAAGACTCCTAGTGGGGGATAATAGACACCCCATGTTCCTACCCACGCCGTACCCGGACACCTAGTACCGGTTGCAACCCCCCATTTCCCCCCATTTATCCGCATTTTTCTACTTTCCCCGCTTTTCCACCGGGCACATCACGGCCCATCACTGAGCACCCCCCACAAAAGTCGCTTGGCACATCCTTACCCTGTTGTAGCACTTCCAACCCCCCTCCCCCCCAAGGACAACCATTTCCGCTCTTGCCTGTGGTGCGTTGTGTTTTATTGTTGGCTCATCTCAATGCATGTGCGATGTTGATAGCATTGCCACTTGAACATGGCAACCATGTCCATAGCACCGCCTCCTCCCCTAGGGCACGTCCTATTCCTACGTTCCGATTTCTTCTACTTTTTCTGGCATGCATGCATCACTTTGGTTGGGCAATAGGGAGCAAGGTGCTAATGAAGTGCTGTTTGCCGCCAAATTAAACACGTTGCTGTTGCAGGCAACAAAAAATTGAAGTATGAAATGAAGGACTACCAGCCACTGCCCCCCCTTTCGCAATGCTATACGTTGCGACCATGGTGTTGTTTTCATGCCACATACCACACCATGGATCGCACATGGTACTCCTTACCATCATGCTCAGCAAAAATTTTATACCACGGGCAGAATGTTGGTGTTTTGCAATTATGTAAGCCAAACATGCATAATTGTCTTTTGGGCAAGCGGCAGTACGAGTACCACCCACGATAGCAGCAACGGCAACCAAGAAGCAGCAACGGTGGCGGCACCGACAGCAGCAAGAAACCAGCCAAAAAGAAGGTAGTAACCAAGAAAGGGAAAAAGCGGGCAGTAGCTTCTGAGGCGAGCGCTAGTAGCAGCAACAGTTGTAGCAAGAAGCCAGCGAAAAAGAAACCAACGGCCAGCAAGGGGGCAAGAAGCAAGATGCGGTTTCCCAGGGTGGGAAGGCCAAGAAGCATTAGGTAGCGGCATAGCACTAGACACAACAACCAGAAACACAAAGCAACTGAAAATGCGAAATGTCGCAACATGCAAAACGAAAGGACTATGACACCGATATGGGCACTTTGTGACGTATTGGGTCAAGCATGTTGTCGCCCGAACCTCGGAGTATGGGGAACGAAGTAGTCTTGGGGCTCTGCTAGTTTTGACCGAGGGAGTAACGCCCCTGCTCCTTAACCATAGCTGAAGGGTGAGACTTCCCTACCACGCTTTGCACGTTGAGCCGGGGCCGTGGTCTTCACGGTGATGGAGCGATGGTGTCAAAAGATCAACGTGCGCTTTTTTTGCCTTGAAATGGTTTTGTTTGATAAAAGTTTTGGGTCATATGTGTACGGAAGAAATTTGCATCCTCCCCACCCTCTAGGGCTTGGATGTGCAGAAAAAGTTGTATGCCGTTCCGAGAAATTTATTTACCCCCCCCCCCCTCCTGCGGGGGTTGCACATTTCCAATTTTTTTTTTGCTACATGTCACTTATTTTGAGGCACTATTGAACCACCATGGCATCTAGAGTGTCGTCTCCGTTGCATTTCATTTTTGGAATGCCTAAACGTCCTCTCGGTTTAAATTGGGTTGTGCAATGCATGAGTCTTTCCCTACACCAAGCAGTGCCGAAGGAAGCGGCCCAAAAGAGAGGTTGTTGTACCGGAAGGTGGGGGGGTTTCCAGGAAAGAAGGGGATCCTAGGAGGGAAGTCAGGTTACCAGATATTTTCCATCCTTCTGCTGCCCTCGCATGTGTCGGCTTAAGTTTCTAATGAAAGGGCATTTGCCATTTTGGGGGGCAATGTGCATGCTGTCACTCCTATTGGGACCATGGACCTGCTGCACACCGACAGAGCTGTAAAGCGGTTTAGCACGCCGTTTGCTCCATCCTTTGGGGATACGAATATCATGTGTGTAGCGCCCCGGCCTTTGTGATGGAGTGCAACCGCATGCACGCCCACCAAGATTACCACGTCTCGAAGGAAGTGTTCCACCTTTTGCGGACGGCGCGCAAGATAAGCCTCTCCACGCGCCACATGTCACCAATGTACACAAAGGCACATTGTGGATGTCCGCAACGATTTGCTACCATATACTACGACCACATTGGAGGTGTCTTGTGCGGCTTTTTTGCGTTAATCCGCCGCTGTATGTCGACTTGTTGAAGTATGGAAAAGCAAACTTACATTGAGCATGGCACGAAGTGCGATGTGCATTGGATCGTATGGCACCATGGTGTAGCAGCTTTAGGCGACATGTGACGGTGGGCCACGCGGTGGGTGCTTGATGGTTTGGATGAAACGCACTGTCCCCGGGCCATTGAGAAGAAGGGAAACCTTAATCACCAAATTTTTACCCCCACGGCCGCCCAGGGGCGCGTGACCTCACCGCGGTGTGGGGGTGAAACCAGGGGGGGGTATCCCCCGGGCTAAGACGCAATCTGGGGGGCGACCCTGTCCAGCCGCGGCGACTGGGTCGCGAGATCGCGTGCCCCACCCCTCGCCGGCCACCGTGGGGGAGCCACGATGGTACAAGGCGGGCTCCACCGGGGGGTGGCGGTTTGCGGGGGTATTCCAGGCCTCCATGTGGCCCAGCCCGCGCCAGGACTTGTACGTGAACACCCATCAGTCCCCTTACACACACCCTGCTCCTGCACAGGTACAGCTTGGGTTGGGACCGAGTGCGGCGTGGCAGCCCTCAAGGCCACGGAACGCGGAGAGCCCCATGGGGATCTCGGCCCGCTTCCTGCAGCGGATAATTGCAGCGGAGACGGTGAGAGTGACGGTAAAAGAAGGGGAGGCCCCCCAGGCCACGGGTCTCTTTTTTGGGAGCCAGCGCCGCAGCCGGGGAAAGGGCCAGAGTCCACCTCTACGGTGCTAACTGCGCCAAGGCAATGGCACCTACCCTGCGCTCCGCGGACGACGAAGTTGGGGTCTCAGTGAAAGAAGGCGAGGCCCCCCAAGCCAGGGGTCTAGGTCCGCGGGGGGGTGCCGTCCCCCCCGGTGTCCTGGTGGATAAGGAAATTTGGACAATTCGTGAAAAAAGGGGAGGCCCCCCAGGCCATGGGTCTTTTTCCGCGTGGGGGGGGGGGGCATCTCCCCCCGGTGCCCTTGTGGAGGTTTGGCAAATCCGTGAACGAAGGGGAGGCCCCCCAGGTCACTGGTCCAGGTCCGCGGGGGGGGGGGGGGCGCCATCCCCCCAAGTGCCCTTCTGCTGAAGGAGGTTTGGATGATCCGTGAAAGAAGGGGAGGCCCCCCAGGCCACGGGTTTATATCCGTGGGGGACGCCACCGTCCGGTGCCTCCAGGGATACAGAAGCTTGGAGACACCGAGAAAGAAGGGGAGGCCTCCCAACGCACTCGTCCGTGTCTGCATGTTACAGTACGGTATAGGCGGGGATGAGGGACGGGGGAATGAGGAAATTCGGACGGGACGCCCCGGGGACGTGAAGCCCCCCGGCGACTAGGGTACCAACCCTCGTGATATGGGTCAGTTAGGGGCCCTAACAGGGGGAATCCCGGGTAGCACGCACCGGGCAAGTAGACTGTTCCCATTCCGCGTCATGTAGCCTCGCGGAGATGGCAGAGCCCGATGGGGTGTGTAGGATCCAACCACTCCCACATAGAGGCGGATACACCCGAGTCCCCCCGGTCCTGCCTGGGCCGCTTGGGGGATAGGGACGCCCCATGGGAGAATGAGGTATGCACAGGGTCCAGCCGCTCCCACACAGAGGTAAATACACCCGAGCCCCCCCGGTCCTGCTTGGGCCGCTTGGGGGATAGGGACGCCCCGTGGGAGAACGAGGTATGCCTGGGCCCAGCCACCCACATACAGCGGCGGATACACCCGAGACCCCCCGGTCCTTTCTGGGCCCCGTGGGGGATAGGGACGTCCCGTGGGAGAACGAGGATACACAAGGTCCATCCGCTCCCACACAGCGGCAGATTCACCCGAGTCCCTCCGGTCCTGCCTGGCCCGCTTGGGGGATGGAGACCCCGTGGGAGAACGAGGATAAATAGGGTCTAGCCATTCCCACACAGCGGCGGATACACCCGAGTCCCTCCGGTCTTGCCGGGGCTGCTTGAGGGATAGGGACGCCCCGTGGGAGAACGAGGTATGCACATAGCGCAACAATTCCCAAACAGCGGCGAATACAACCTAGTCCCTCCGGTCCTGCCTGGCCCGCTTGGGGGATAGGGACGCCCCGTGGGAGAACGTGGTACGCATGGGCCCACCCACTCCCACACAGCCGCGGATAAACCCGAGTCCTTCCGGTCTTGCTTGGGCCGCTTGGGGGATAGGGACACCGCGTGGGAGAACCACGATACACAAGGTCCCGCAATTCCCACACAGCGGTGGATACACCTGAGTCCCTTCGGTCGTGCTTGGGCCGCTTGGCGAATAGGGACGCCCTGTGGGAGAAGGAGGATACACAAGGTCCAGCCACCCCCACACATCGGTGGATACAGCCGAGTTCCTCCGGTCCTGCCTGGGCCGCTTGAGGGATAGGGACGCCCCCTGGGAGAAAGAGGTATGCATGGGGCCCAGCCACTCCCACACAGCGGCGGATACACCCGAGTTCATCCGGTGATGCATGGGCCGCTTGAGGGATAGGGACGCCCCGTGGGAGAACGAGGTATGCATGGGCCTAGCCCCTCCCACACAGCGGCGGATACACCCGAGTCCCTCCGGTCCTGTTTGGGCGGTTGGGGGATGGGGACGCCCGGTGGGAGGACGAGGTATGCCTGGGCTCAACGACTCCCACACAGCGGCGGTTACAACCCAGTCCCTCCGGTCGTGCTTGGGCCGCTTGGAGGATAGGGACACCCCATGGCAAAACGAGGCATGCACGGGGCAAAACATCTCCCACAACGCACCAAATACGCGTGAGTCCCTCCGTTCCTGCCTAGGTCGCTTGGCTGATAGGGACGCCCCGCGCCAGAACGAGGTATGCATGGGCCAGCCACTCCCACACAGCGGCGGTTACACCCCAGTCCCTCCGGTCGTGCTTGGGCCGCTTGGGGGATAGGGACACCCAATGGCAAAACGAGGTATGCACGGGGCGAAACATCTCCCACAGAGCATCGAATACACGTGAGTCCCTCCGGTCCTGCTTCGGCCGCTTTGGGGATAGGGACGCCCCGTGGGATACAGAGGTATGCACAAGCCGCAACCACTTCCTCACAGCGGCAAATACACCCGAGTCCCTCCGGTCCTGCCTAGGCCACTTGGGAGATAGGGAGGCCCCGTGGGGAAACGACGATGGGTCCAGCCACTCCCACACAGCGGCTCATACAACGATTCCCTCCGGTCCTGATTGGGCCGCTTCGTGGATAGGGACGCCCCGTGGGACAACGAGGTATGCATGGGCCCAGCCACTCCCACACAGCAGTAGATACACCCGGGTCCCCCCGGGCCTACCTGGGCCGCTTCGGGATAGGGACGCCCCGTGGGAGAACGAGGATACACAAGGTGCAGCCACTCCCACACAGCGGCGGATACATCCGAGTCCGTCCGGTCCTATCCGGGCCGCTTGGGGGATAGGGACGCCACATGGGAGAACGGGGATACACAAGGTCAAGGCATTCCCACACAGCGGTGGATACACCCGAGTCCCTCCGGTCCTGCATGGGCCGCTTTGGGGATAGGGACACCCCGTGGGAGAACGAAGTATGCATGGGCCAAGCCACTCCCACACAGCAGCGGATACACCCGAGTCCTTCTGGTCCTGCTTGGGCCGCTTTGCGGATAGGGGCGCCCCGTGAGAGAACAAGATATGCATGGGCCAGCCACTCCCACACATCGGCGGATGCACCCGAGTCCCCTCGGTCCTACCTGGGCCGCTTGGGTGATGGGGACTCCCTGTGGGAGAACGAGGATACACAAGGTCCAGCCACTCCCACACAGCAGCGGATACACCCGAGTCCCTCCGGTCCTGCATGGGCCGCTTGGAGGATAGGGACACCCCCTGGGAGAACGAGGTATGCATGGGCCAGGCCACTCCCACACAGCGGCGGATACACCCGAGTTCTTCCGGTCCTGCTTGGGCAACTTTGCGGATAGGGGCGCCCCGTGGGAGAACAAGGTATGCATGGGCCAGCCACTCCCACACAGCGGCGGATGCACCCGAGTCCCCTCGGTCCTACCTGGGCCCCTTGGGGGATAGGCACACCCTGTGGGAGAACGAGGATACACAAGGTCCAGCCACTCCCACACAGCGGTAGATACACCCGAGTCCCTCCGGTTCTGCTTGGGCCGCTTGGGGGATAGGGACACCGTGGGGGAAAGAGGTATGCACAAGGCGCAACCACTCCCAAACAGCGGCAAATGCACCCGATTTCCTCCGGTCACGCCTGGGTCGCTTGGGGGATAGGGACGCCCCGTGGGACAACGAGGTATGCATGGGGCCAGCCACTCCCACACATCGGTGGATACACCGGAATCCCCCCGGTCCTACCTGGGCCGCTTGGGGGATAGGGACCCCCCGTGGGAAAAGGACGATACACAAGGTCCAGCCACTCCCACACAACGGCGCATGCAACAATTCCCTGATTGGTCCTGATTGGGCTGCTTCGGGGATAGGGACGCCCCGTGGGACAACGAGGTATGCATGGGCCCAGCCACTCCCACACATCGGCAGATACACCCGAGTCCCCCCGGGCCTGTGTGGGCCGCTTTGGGATAGGGACGCCCCGTGGGAGAACGAGGTATGCCCAGGGTCGTGCCACTCCCACACAACGGCGGATACACCCGAGTCCCCCCGGTCCTACCTGGGTTCTTGGGACAGGGACGCCCCGTGGGAGGACGAGGATACACAAGGTCCAGCCGCTCCCACGCAGCGGCAGATACACTGGAGTCCCCCGGGTCCTACCCGGGCCGCTTCGGGATAGGGACGCCCCGCGGGAGCACAAGGATACACAAGGTCCAGCTACTCCCACACAGCGGTGGATACACCCGAGGCCCTCCAGTCCTGCATGGGCCGCTTTGGGGATGGGGAAGCCGAGGTATGCACAAGGCGGAACCACTCCCACACAGCGGCAAATACACCCGCTTTCCTCCGGTCACGCCTTGGTCGCTTGGGGGATGGGGACGCCCCGTGGGAGAAGGAGGTATGCATGGGCCACCCAGTCCCACACAGCGGCGCATACAACGATTACCACCGGTCTCGCCTGGGCCGCTTGGGGGATAGGGACGCCTCGTGGGACAACCAGGTATGCATCCGCCCAGCCACTCCCACAGAGCGGCGGTTACACCCGAGTCCCCCCGGGACCTACCTGGGCCGCTTCGGGATAGGGACTCTCCGTGGGACAATTGGGATACACAAGGTCAAGCATTGTTCACACAGCGGTGGCTACACCCGAGTCCCTCCGGTCCTGCCTGGGCTGCTTTGGGGATAGGGACGCCCCATGGGAGAACGAGGTATGCACAGGGGGCAACCACTCCCACACAGCGGCGAATACACGCAAGTCCCTTCGGTCCTTCCTAGACCGCTTGGGGGATAGGGACCCCGCAAGTGAGAATGAGGTTTGCATGGGCCAGGCACTCCAACGCCGCGACGGATGCCCCCGAGTCCCCCCGGTTCCGCCTGGGCCGCGTTGGGGATAGGGACGCCCCGTGGGAGAACGAGGTATCCGTGGGCCAGCCACTGCCAAAACAGCGGCGCATGCACCTGAGTCCCCGCGGTCCTACCTGGGCCGCTTCGGGGATAGGCACGCCCCCTGGGAGAACGAGGTATGCATGGGCGAGCCACTCCCACACAGCGGGGGATACACCCGAGTTCGTCCGGTCCTGCTTGGGCCGCTTTGGGGATAAGGACGCCCCGTGGGACAACGAGGTATGCACGGGCTAGCCACTCCCCAAACAGCGGCGCATGCACCCAAGGCCCCCCGGTCCTGCTCGGGCCGCTTTGGGGATAGGGACGCCCCGTGGGCGAACGAGGTATGCATAGACCACAACCAGCCCACACCGCGGCGGATGCAGCCGAGTCCCTTCGGACTTGGCTGGACCGCTTGGGGGATAGGGACGCCCCGTGGGAGAACGATGTATGCACAGGGCGCGACCACTCCCACACAGCGGGGGATGCACCCGAGTCCCTCCGGCCTTGCCTGGGCCGCTTTGGGGATAGGGACGCCCCGTGGGACAACGAGGTATGCGCAGGCCACAACCACTCCCACACAGCGGCCGATGCACCCGAGTGCCTTCGGTCTTGCCTAGACTGCTTGGGGGATAGGGACGCCCCGTGGGAGAACGAGGTATGCGTGGGCCAGCCTCCCAAAACGGCGGCGCATGCACCCGAATCCCCGCGATCCTGCCTGGGCCGCTTTGGGGATAGGCACGCCCCGTGGGAGAACGAGGTATGCACACGGCGCAACCACTCCCACAAAGCGGCGAATACACCCGAGTCCCTTCGGTCCTGCCTAGACCGCTTGGGGGATAGGGACGCCCGGTGGGAGAACGAGGTATGCATGGGCCAGCCACTCCCAAAACGGCGGCGCATGCACACGAGTCCCCCCGGTCCTGCTTGGGCCGCTTTGGGGATAGGGGCGGCCCAGGGGAGAGCGAGGTATGCACAGCCCACAACCACCCCACACAGCGGCGAATACACCCGAGTCTTCGGACCTGCCTGGACCGCTCGGGGGATAGGGACGCCCCGTGGGAGAACGAGGTATGCACGGGCGAGCCACTCCCAAAACGGCGACGCATGCACCCGAGTCCCCCCGGTCCTACGTGAGCCGCTTTGGGGATAGGGACGCCCCGTCGGAGAACCAGGTATGCACAGGGCACAACAACTCCCATACAGCGCCGAATGAACCCAAGTCCCTCCGGTCCTGCCTGGGCCGCTTGGGGGATAGGCACGCCCCGTGGGAGAACGAGTAATCCACAGGGCGCAACCACTCCCACAAAGCGGCGAATACACCCGAGTCCCTTCGGGCTTGCCTAGACCGCTTGGGGGATAGGGACGCCCCGTGGGAGAACAAGGTATGCATGGGCCAGCCACTCCCAAAACAGCGGCGCATGCACCCGAGTCCCCCCGGGCCTGCTTGGGCCGCTTTGGGGATAGGGACGGCCCAGGGGAGAACGAGGTGTGCACAGGGCGCAACAACTCCCACACAGGGGCGGATACACGCGAGTCCCCCGGTCTTGCTTGGGCCGCTTTGGGGATAGGGACGTCCCGTGGGAGAACGAGGTATGCACACGGCGCAACCACTCCCACACAGCGGCGGATACACCCGAGTCCCTTCGGTCCTGCCTGGACCCCTTGGGGGATAGGGACGCCCCGTGGGAGAACGAGGTATGCATGGGCTCGCCACTCCCAAAACGGCGGCGCATGCACCCGAGTACCCCCGCTCCTGCTTGGGCCGTTTTGGGGATAGGAACGCCCTGTGGGAGAACGAGGTATGCACAGACCACAACCACTCCCACACCGAGGCGGATGCACCCGACTCCCTTCGGACCTGCCTAGACCGCTTGGGGGATAGGGACGCCCCATGGGAGAACGAGGTATGCATGGGCCAGCCACTCCCAAAACGGCGACGCATGCAGCCGAGTCCCCGCGGTCCTACCTGGGTCGCTTTGGGGATAGGGACGCCCCGTGGGAGAACGAGGTATGCAAAGGGCGAAACCACTCCCACAAAGCGGCGAATACACCCGAGTCCCTTCGGTCCTGCCGGGACCGCTTGGGGAATAGGGACGCCCCGTGGGAGAACGAGGTATTCATGTGCCAACCACTCCCAAAACGGCGGCGCATGCACCCGAGTCCCCCCGGTCCTGCTTGGGCCGCTTTGGGGATAGGGACGCCCCGTGGGAGAACGAGGTATGCACATGCCCCAACCACCCCACACAGCGGCGAATACACCAGAGTCTTCGGACCTGCTTGGACCGCTTGGGGGATAGGGACGCCCCGTGGGAGAACAAGGTATGCACAGGGCGCAACCACTCCCACACAGCAGGGGATGCACCCGAGTCCCTCCGGCCTTGCCTGGGCCGCTTTGGGGATAGGGGCGCCCCGTGGCAGAACGAGGTATGCGTGGGACAGCCACTCCCAAAACGGCGGCACATGCACCCGAGTCCCCGTGGTCCTACCTCGCCCGCTTTGGGGATAGGGACGCCCCGTGGGAGAACGAGGTATGCAAAGGGCGAAACCACCCCCACAGAGCGGCGGATACACCCGAGTCCTCCCGGTCCTGCCTGGGCCGCTTTGGGGATAGGGACGCCCTGTGGGAGAACGAGGTATGCACAGGGCGTAACCACTCCGACAAAGCGGCGGATACACCCGAGTCCCTTCGGTCCTCCCTAGACCGATTGGGGGATAGGGACGCCCCGTGGGAGAACGAGGTATGCATGGGCCAGCCACTCCCAAAACGGCGGCGCATGCACACGAGTCCCCCCGGTCCTGCTTGGGCCGTTTTGGGGATAGGAACGCCCCGTGGGAGAACGAGGTATGCAGAGACCACAACCACCCCACACCGAAGCGGATGCACCCGAGTCCCTTCGGACTTGCCTAGACCGCTTGGGGGATAGGGACGCCCCGTGGGAGAACGAGGTATGCATGGGCCAGCCACTCCCAAAAAACGAAGGCGCATGCACCCGAGTCCCCGCGGTCCTACCTGGGTCGCTTTGGGGATAGGGACGCCCCGTGGGAGAACGAGGTATGCAAAGGGCGAAACCACCCCCACACAGCGGCGGATACACCCGAGTCCCCCCGGTCCTGCCTGGGCCGCTTTGGGGATAGGGACGCCCTGTGGGAGAACGAGGTATGTACAGGGCGCAACCACTCCCACACAGCGGTGGATACACCTGAGTCCCTCCGGTCCTGCCTGGACCGCTTGGAGGATAGGGAGACCTTGTGGGAGAGCGAGGGCACACAAGGTTCAGCCACTCCCGCACAGCGGCGGATACACCCGAAGCCCTCCGGTCCTGCCTTAGCCGCTTTTGGGATAGGGACGCCCCGTGGGAGAACGAGGTATGCACAGGGCGCAACCACTCCCACACAGCGGCGAATACACCCGAGTCCCTTCAGTCCTGCCTGGACCGCTTGGGGGATAGGGACGCCCCGTGGGAGAACGAGGTATGCATGGGCCAGCCGATCCCACACGGCGGCCAATGCATCCGAGTCCCCCCGGTCCTGCCTGGGCCGCTTTGGGGATGGGGACGCCCGCTGGGAGAACGAGGTATGCATGGGCCAGCCACTCCCACACGGCGGCCGATGCACCCGAGTCCCTCCGGTCCTGCCCGGGCCGCTTTGGAGATAGGCACGCCTTGTGGGAGAACGAGGTATGCACAGGGCGCAACCACTCCCACACAGTGTTGAATATACCCGAGTCCCTTCGGTCCCCAGAACGCTTGGGGGATAGGTATGCCCCGTGGGCGAACGATCTATGCATAGGGTGCAACCACTCCCACACAGCGGCCAATAAACCCGAGTCCCTTCGGTCCTGCCTGGACTGCTTGGGGGATACCGACACCCTGTCGGAGAACGAGGTATGCATGGGCCAGCCACTCCCACAGATCGGCGGATACAACCGAGTCCCCCTGGTCTTGCCTGGGCCGCTTTGGGGATGGGGACGCCCCGCGGGAGAACGAGGTATGTACAGGGCGCAACAACTCCCATACAGCGCCGATTCACCCGAGTCCCTCCGGTCCTGCCTGGGCCGCTTTGGGGATAGGGACGCCCTGTGGGAGAACGAGGACACACAAGGTTCAGCCACTCCCGCACAGCGGCGGATACGCCCGAGTCCTTCCGGTCCTGCCTTAGCCGCTTTGGGGATAGGGACGCCCCGTGGGAGAACGAGGTATGCACAGGGCGCAACGAATCCCACAAAAAAAGGCCGATATACCCGAGTCCCTTCGGTCTTGCTTGGACCGCTTGGGGGATAGGGACACCACGTGGGACAACGACGTATGCATGGGCCCATCACTCCCACATAGCGGCGGATGCACCCGAGTCCGCCTGGTCCTGCTTGGGCCGCTCGGGGGATAGGGAAGTCCCTTGGGAGAACGAGGTATGCATGGGCCACGCCACTCCCACACGGCGGCCGATGCACCCGAGTCCCTCCGGTCCTGCCTGGGCCGCTAGCGGGATAGGGCACCCCGCGGGAGAACGAGGGTACACAAGGTCCAGCCGCTCCCACATAGCGGCGGATACGCCCGAGTCCCTCCGGTCGTGCGTGGGCCGCCTTGGGTGTAGGGACGCCCCGTCAGAGAACGAGGTATGCACAGGGCGCAACCACTCCCATACGACGGCGGATGCACCCGAGTCCCTCCGGTACTGCCTGGGCCGCTTTGGGCATAGGGACGCCCTTTGGGAGAACGAGGTATGCACAGGGCGCAACCACTCCCACAGAGCGGCGAATACACCCGAGGCCCTTTGGTCGTGCCTGGACCACTTGGGGGACACCCTGTGGGAGAACGAGGTATGCATGGCCCAGCCACTCCCACACGGCAGCAGATGCACCCGAGTCCCCCGGTCCTGCCTGGGCTGCTTTGGGGATGGGGACGCCCCATAGGAGAACGAGGTATGCATAGGGCTCAACCACTCCCACAAAGCGGCGGATACACCCGAGTCCCTCCAGTCCTGCGTGGGCCGCTTTGGGGATAGGGACGCCTGGTGGGAGAACGAGGTATGCACGGGGCGCAACCACTCCCACGTAGCGGCGGATACACTCGAGTCCCTTCGGTCCTGCCTGGACCGCTTTGGGCATAGGGACGCCCCGTGGGAGAACGAGGTATGCGTGGGCCCGCCACTCCCACACGGCGGCGGATGCACCCGAGTCCCCCCGGTCCTGCCTAGGCCGCTTTGGGGATAGGGACGCCCCATAGGAGAACGAGGTATGCACAGGGCGCAACCACTCCCACAAAGCGGCGGATACACCCGAGTCCCTCCAGTCCTGCCTGGGCCGCTTTGGGGATAGGCACGCCCGGTGGGATAACAAGGTATGCACATGGCGCAACCACTCCCACATAGCGGCGGATACACCCGAGTCCCTTTAGTCTTGCCTGGACCGCTTGGGGGATAGGGACACCCTGTGGGAGAATGAGGTATGCATGGGCCAACCACTCCCACACGGCGGCGGATGCACCCGAGTACCTTGGTCCTGCTTGGGCCGCTTTGGGGATAGGGACGCCCCGTCAGAGAACGAGATATGCACAGGGCGCAACCACTCCCACACAGTGGCGGATATACCCGAGTCCTTCCGGTCCTCCCTGGGCCACTTTGGGGATAGGGACGCCCCGTGGGAGAACGAGGTATGCACAGGGAGGAACCACTCCCACAGAGCGGCGAATACACCCGAGTCCCTTCGGTCTTGCCTGAACCGCTTGGGGGATATGGACGCCACGTGGGAGAACGAGGTATGCATGCACCAGCCACTCCCACATAGCGGCGGCTACACCCGAGTCCCCCTGCACCTGCTTGGGCCGCTTGGGGATAGGAACCTCCCTTGGGAGAACGAGATATGCATGGGCCAGCCACTCCCACACGGCGGCGGATGCACCCGAGTCCCTCGAGTCCTGCCTGGACAGCTTGGGGGATAGGGACACCCTGTGGGAGAACGAGGTATGCATGGGCCAGCCACTCCCACACGGCGGAGGATGCACCCAAGTCCCCCCAGTCCTGCCTAGGCCGCTTTGGGGATAGGGACGCCAAATACGAGAACGAGGTATGCACAGGGCGCAACCACTCCCACAAAGCGGCGGATACACCCGAGTCCCTCCGGTCCTGCCTGGGCCGCTTTGGGGATAGGGACGCCCGCTGGGATAACAAGGTATGCACGGGGCGCAACAACTCCCACTGAGCGGCAGATACACCCGAGTCCCTTCAGTGCTGCCTGGACCGCTTGGGGGATAGGGACACCCTGTGGGAGAACGAGGTATGCATGGGCCAGCCACTCCCACACGGCGGCGGATGCACCCGAGTACCTCGGTCCTGCTTGGGCCGCTTTGGGGATAGGGACGCCTTGTGGGCGAACAAGATATGCACAGGGCGCAACCACTCCCACACAGCGGCGGATATACCCGAGTCCTTCCGGTCCTCCCTGGGCCACTTTGGGGATAGGGACGCCCTGTGAGAGAACGAGGTATGCACAGGGAGGAACCACTCCCACAGAGCGGCGAATACACCCGAGTCCCTTCGGTCTTGCCTGGACCGCTTGGGGGATAGGGACGCCACGTGGGAGAACGAGTTATGCATGCACCAGCCACTCCCACATAGCGGCGGCTACACCCGAGTCTCCCTGCACCTGCTTGGGTCGCTTGGGGATAGGGACGTCCCTTGGGAGAACGAGGTATGCATGGGCCACGCCACTGCCACACAGCGGCGGATACACCCGAAGCCCTCCGGTCCTGCCTAGGCCGCTTTGGGAATAGGGACGCCCCGTGGGAGAAGGAGGTATCCACAGGGCGCAACCACTCCCACACGGCGGCGGATACACCCGAGTCCCTCCGGTCCTGCCTGGACCCCTTGGGGGATAGGGACGCCCCGGGGGAGAACGAGGTATGCATGGGCCCGCCACTCCCACACGGCGGCGGATGCACCCGAGTTCCCCTGGTCCTGCCTAGGCCGCTTTGGGGATAGAGACGCCGGGTGGAAGAACGAGGTATGCACAGGGCGCAACCACTCCCACACAGCGGCGGATACACCCGAGTCCCTCCGGTCCTGTGTGGGCCGCTTTGGGGATAGGGACGCCTTGTGGGCGAACAAGATATGCACAGGGCGCAACCACTCCCACACAGCGGCGGATATACCCGAGTCCTTCCGGTCCTCCCTGGGCCACTTTGGGGATAGGGACGCCCTGTGAGAGAACGAGGTATGCACAGGGAGGAACCACTCCCACAGAGCGGCGAATACACCCGAGTCCCTTCGGTCTTGCCTGGACCGCTTGGGGGATAGGGACGCCACGTGGGAGAACGAGTTATGCATGCACCAGCCACTCCCACATAGCGGCGGCTACACCCGAGTCTCCCTGCACCTGCTTGGGTCGCTTGGGGATAGGGACGTCCCTTGGGAGAACGAGGTATGCATGGGCCACGCCACTGCCACACAGCGGCGGATACACCCGAAGCCCTCCGGTCCTGCCTAGGCCGCTTTGGGAATAGGGACGCCCCGTGGGAGAAGGAGGTATCCACAGGGCGCAACCACTCCCACACGGCGGCGGATACACCCGAGTCCCTCCGGTCCTGCCTGGACCCCTTGGGGGATAGGGACGCCCCGGGGGAGAACGAGGTATGCATGGGCCCGCCACTCCCACACGGCGGCGGATGCACCCGAGTTCCCCTGGTCCTGCCTAGGCCGCTTTGGGGATAGAGACGCCGGGTGGAAGAACGAGGTATGCACAGGGCGCAACCACTCCCACACAGCGGCGGATACACCCGAGTCCCTCCGGTCTTGTGTGGGCCGCTTGCGGGATAAGGCACCTCATGGGAGAGCGACGATACACAAGGTCCAGCCGCTCCCGCACAGCGGCAGATACACCCGAGTCTCTCCGGTCCTGCCTGGGCCGGTTTGGGGATAGGCACGTTCAGTGGGAGAACGAGGTATGCACAGGGCGCAACCACTCCCACACAGCGGCGAATACACCCGAGTCTGTCCGGTCCTGCTTGGGCCGCTTTGGGCATAGGGACGCCTTGTGGGAGAACGAGGTATGCACAGGGCGCAACAACTCCCACTGAGCGGCGAATACACCCGAGGCCCTTTGGACCTGCCTGGACCGCTTGGGGGATAGGGACACCCTATGGGAGAACGAGGTATGCATGGGCAGACCCCTCCCATACGGTGGCGGATGCATCCGAGTCGCCCCGGTCGTGCCTAGGCCGCTGGGGGATAGGGACGCCCCATTGGAGAACAAGGTATGCACAGGGCGCAACCACTCCCACACAGCGGCGAATACACCCGAGTCCCTCCGGTCCTGCCTGGGCCGCTTTGGGGCTAGGCACACCTTGTGGGAGAACGAGGTATGCACAGGGCTCAACCACTCCCACAGAGCGGCGAATACATCCGAGGCCCTTTGGTCCTGACTAGACTGCTTGGGGGATACGGACACCCTGTGGGAGAACGAGGTATGCATGGCCCAGCCACTCCCACATAGCGGCGGCTACACCCGAGTCCCCCTGCACCTGCTTGGGCCGCTTGGGGATGGTACGTCCCTTGGGAGAACGAGATATGCATGGGCCAGCCACTCCCACACGGCGGCGGATGCACCCGAGTCCCTCGAGTCCTGCCTGGATAGCTTGGGGGATAGGGACACCCTGTGGGAGAACGAGGTATTCATGGGCCAGCCACTCCCACACGGCGGAGGATGCACCCAAGTCCCCCCAGTCCTGCCTAGGCCGCTTTGGGGATAGGGACGCCAAATAGGAGAACGAGGTATGCACAGGGCGCAACCACTCCCACAAAGCGGCGGATACACCCGAGTCCCTCCGGTCCTGCCTGGGCCGCTTTGGGGATAGGCACGCCCGGTGGGATAACAAGGTATGCACATGGCGCAACCACTCCCACATAGCGGCGAATACACCCGAGTCCTTTCAGTGCTGCCTGGACCGCTTGGGGGATAGGGACACCCTGTGGGAGAACGAGGTATGCATGGGCCAGCCACTCCCACACGGCGGCGGATGCACCCGAGTACCTCGGTCCTGCTTGGGCCGCTTTGGGGATAGGGACGCCTTGTGGGCGAACAAGATATGCACAGGGCGCAACCACTCCCACACAGCGGCGGATATACCCGAGTCCTTCCGGTCCTCCCTGGGCCACTTTGGGGATAGGGACGCCCTGTGGGAGAACGAGGTATGCACAGGGCACAACCACTCCCACAGAGCGGCGAATACACCCGAGTCCCTTCGGTCTTGCCTGGACCGCTTGGGGGATAGGGACGCCACGTGGGAGAACGAGTTATGCATGCACCAGCCACTCCCACATAGCGGCGGCTACACCCGAGTCTCCCTGCACCTGCTTGGGTCGCTTGGGGATAGGGACTTGCCTTGGGAGAACGAGGTATGCATGGGCCACGCCACTGCCACACAGCGGCCGATACACCGAAAGCCCTCCGGCCTTGCCTGGGCCGCTTGCGGGATAGCGCACCCCGTGGGAGAACGACGATACACAAGGTCTAGCCGCTTGCGCACAGCGGCGGATACACCGGAGTCCCTCCGGTCCTGCCTGAGCCGCTTTGGGGATAGGGACGCCCCGTGGGAGAACGAGGTATGCAAAGGGCGCAACCACTCCCACAGAGCGGCGAATACATCCGAGGCCCTTTGGTCCTGCTTGGACCGCTTGGGGATAGGGACGCCCCGGCGGAGAACAAGGTATGCATGGGACCGCCACTCCCACACATCGGCGGATACACCCGAGTCCCCCAGGTCGTGCCTAGGCCGCTTTGGGAATAGGGACACCTCGTGGGTGAAGGAGGTATCCACAGGGCGCAACCACTCCCACACGGCGGCGGATACACCCGAGTCCCTCCGGTCCTGCCTGGACCGCTTGGGGGATAGGGACGCCCCGGGGGAGAACGAGGTATGCATGGGCCTGCCACTCCCACACGGCGGCGGATGCACCCGAGTCCCCCTGGTCCTGCCTAGGCCGCTTTGGGGATAGAGACGCCGGGTGGAAGAACGAGGTATGCACAGGGCGCAACCACTCCCACACAGCGGAGGATACACCCGAGTCCCTCCGGTCCTGCGTGGGCCGCTTGCGGGATAGGGCACCTCATGGGAGAGCGACGATACACAAGGTCCAGCCGCTCCCGCACAGCGGCAGATACACCCGAGTCTCTCCGGTCCTGCCTGGGCCGGTTTGGGGATAGGCACGTTCAGTGGGAGAACGAGGTATGCACAGGGCGCAACCACTCCCACACAGCGGCGAATACACCCGAGTCTGTCTGGTCCTGCTTGGGCCGCTTTGGGCATAGGGACGCCTTTCGGGAGAACGAGGTACGCACAGGGCGCAACAACTCCCACTGAGCGGCGAATACACCCGAGGCCCTTTGGACCTGCCTGGACCGCTTGGGGGATAGGGACACCCTATGGGAGAACGAGGTATGCATGGGCAAGCCCCTCCCACACGGCGGCGGATGCATCCGAGTCGCCCCGGTCCTTCCTAGGCCGCTGGGGGATAGGGACGCCCCATAGGAGAACGAGGTATGCACAGGGCGCAACCAATCCCACACAGCGGCGGATACACCCGAGTCCCTCCGGTCCTGCCTGGGCCGCTTTGGGGATAGGCACACCTTGTGGGAGAACGAGGTATGCATAGGGCTCAACCACTCCCACAGAGCGGCGAATACATCCGAGGCCCTTTGGTCCTGACTAGACTGCTTGGGGGATACGGACACCCTGTGGGAGAGCGAGGTATGCATGGCCCAGCCACTCCCACACGGCGGCGGATACACCTGAGTCCCTCCGGTCCTGCCTGGGCCGCTTTGGGCATAGGGACGCCCAATAGGCGAACGAGGTATGCACAAGGCGCAACCACTCCCACACAGCGGCGGATACACCCGAGTTCGTCCGGTGCTGCCACGGCAGCTTGGGGGATAGGGACACCCTGTGGGAGAACGAGGATACACATGGTCCAGCCACTCCCACACAGCGGCAAACACACCCGAGTCCCTTCGGTCACGCCTGGACCGCTTGGGGGATACGGACGCCCTGTGAGAGAACGAGGGATGCCTGGGCTCAGCCACTCCCACACTGTGGCAGATACACCCGAGTCCCTCAGCTCCTTCCTCGGACGTCCCGTGGGGAAATGAGGATACACAAGGTCCAGCCACTCCCACACGGCGGCGAATGCACCCAAGTCCCCCGGGTCCTGCCTGGTCCGCTTTGGGGATAGGGACGCCCCGTGGGAGAACGAGGTATGCACAGGGCGAAACCGTTCCCACACAAAGGCGAATGCACCCGAGTCCCTCCGCTCCTACCTGAGCCGCTTGGGTGATAGGGACGCCCCGTGGGAGAACGAGGATACGCAAGGGCCAGCCACTCCCAAATAGCGGCGAATACACCGGAGCCCCTCCGCTCCTACCTGGGCCGCTTGGGGGATAGGGACACCCCGTGGGAGAACGAGGATACACAAGGTCCAGACACTCCCACACAGCGGTGGATACACCCGAGTCCCCCCGCTGCTGCGTGGGCCCCTTGGGGGATAGGGACGCGCCATGGCAGAACGAGGACGCACAAGGTCCAGCAACTCCCACTTAAGGGCGGATACACCCGAGTCCCTCAAGTCCTGCCTAGGCCGCTTGGGGGATAGGGACGCCCCATGGGATAACCAGGATACACAAGGTCCAGGCATTCCTACATAGCGGTGGAGACACGTGAGTTCCTCCGTTCCTGCCTGAGCCACTTGGAAAATAGGGACGCCCTGTGGGAGAATGAGGTATGCAGGGGCCAGCCACTCCCACAAAGCGGGGGATACACCCGAGTCCCCCCGGTCCTGCGTGGGCCGCTTGGGGGATAGGGACACCCTGTGGGAGAAAGACAATACACCAGGTCCAGCCACTCCCACACAGCGGAGGATACACTCGAGTCCCTCCGGTCCTGCCTGGGCCCCTTGCGGGATAGGGACGCCCCGTGGGAGAACGAGGATACACAAGGTCCAGCCATTCCCACACAGCGGCGGAGTCACCCGAGTCCCGCCGGTCCTGCCTGGGCCCCTTGCGGGATAGGGACGCCCCGTGGGAGAACGAGGATACACAAGGTCCAGCCATATCCACAAAGCGGCGGATACACTCAAGTACCTCCAGCGGTCATGCTTGGGCTGCTTTGGGGATGGGGACGCCCCGTGGGAGAACGAATTATGCACAGGGCGCAACCACTCCCACACAGCGGCAGATACACCCGAGTCCCTCAGGTCCTACCTGAGCCGCTTGGGGGATAGGGACGCCCCGCATGAGAACGAGGATACACAAGGGCAGGCACTCCCACACAGCGGCGGATAAGGCCGAGTACCCCTAATCGTGCCGGGGCCGCTTGGGGGATAGGGGCGCCGCGTGGGAGAACGAGGATCCACAAGGTCTAGCCATTCCCACACAGCGGCGGATACAATCGAGTTCCTCCGGTCCTGCCTGGGTCGCTTGGGGGATAGTGACGCCCCGTGGCACAACGAGGATCCACAAGGCCCAGACGCTCCCACACAGAGGCGGATACAGCCAAGTCCCTCCGGGCCCGCCTGGGCCGCTTGGGGGATAGGGACGCCCCGTGGGAGAACGAGGAAACACAAGGTCCAGCAAATCCGGCTTAGCGGCGGATACACCCGAGTCCCTCCAGTCCTGCCTGGGCCGCTTGCGGGATAAGGACGCCCCGTGGGATAACGAGGATACACAAGGTCCAGGCAATCCCACATAGCGGTGGTTACACCTGAGTCCCCCCGGTCCTGTGTGGGCCGCTCGGGGGATAGGGACGCCCTGTGGGAGAACGAGGATACACAAGGTCCAGCCATTCCCACACAGCGGCGGAGACACTCGAGTCCCGCCGGTCCTGCATGGGCCGCTTGCGGGATAGGGACGCCCCGTGGGAGAACGAGGATACACAAGGTCCAGCCATATCCACAAAGCGGCGCATACAGTCGAGTACCTCCAGCGGCCCTGCTTGGGCTGCTTTGGGGATAGGGACGCCCCGTGGAAGAACGAAGTATGCACAAGGCGCAACCACTCCCACACAGCGGCGAATACACCCGAGTCGCTCCGCTCCTACCCGAGCCGCTTGGGTGATAGGGACGCCAGTGGGAAAACGAGGATACACAAGGGCCAGCCACTCCCACACAGCGGCGGATATAGCCGAGTCCCTCCGGTCCTGCCTGGGCCGCTTGGGTGATGCGGACGCCCCGCGGGGGAACGAGGATACACAAGGTCCAGCCACCCCCACAGAGCAGCGGGTACACCCGAGTCCCCCCGAGCCTGCCTGGGCCGCTTGGGGGATAGGAACGCGCCATGGGAAAACAAGGATACACAAGGTCCACCAACTCCCACACAGCGGCGGATACACTCGAGTCCCCCCGGTCCTGCGTGGGCCGCTTGGGGGATAGGGATGCCCCGTGGGATAGCGAGGATACACAAGTTCCAGGCATTCCCACATAGCGGTGGATACACCTGAGTTCCTCCGTTCCTACCTGGGCCACTTGGGGAATAGGGATGCCCCCGTGGGAGAACGAGGTATGCAGG
The DNA here is from genome assembly GCA_964036045.1 of Eutreptiella sp. 'Long Island Sound 2002'. Classification (NCBI taxonomy): domain Eukaryota; phylum Euglenozoa; class Euglenophyceae; order Eutreptiales; family Eutreptiaceae; genus Eutreptiella; species Eutreptiella sp. 'Long Island Sound 2002'. The sequence goes on from OZ038378.1 coordinate 81,499,384, forward strand.
GCCCAGCCACTCCCACAAAGCGGTGAATACAGTCCAGTCCCACCGGTCTTGCCTGGACCGCTTGGGGGATAGGGACCCCCCGTGGGAGAACGAAGTATGCACAGGGCGCAACCACTCCCACACAGCGGCGAATACACCCGAGTCGCTCCGCTCCTACCTGAGCCGCTTGGATGATAGGGACGCCAGTGGGAGAACGAGGATACACAAGGGCCAGCCACTCCCACACAGCGGCGGATACAGCCGAGTCCCTCCGGTCCTGCCTGGGCCGCTTGGGTGATGGGGACGCCCCGCGGGGGGACGAGGATACACAAGGTCCACCAACTCCCACACAGCGGCGGATACACTCGAGTCCCCCCGGTCCTGCGTGGGCCGCTTGGGGGATAGGGATGCCCCGTGGGATAGCGAGGATACACAAGTTCCAGGCATTCCCACATAGCGGTGGATACACCTGAGTTCCTCCGTTCCTACCTGGGCCACTTGGGGAATAGGGATGCCCCCGTGGGAGAACGAGGTATGCACGGGCCAGCCACTCCCACACAGCGGTGGATACACTCGAGTCCCTCCGGTCCTGCCTGGACCGTTTGGGGGATAGGGACCCCCCGTGGGAGAACAAGGATACACAAGGTCCAGCCATATCCACAAAGCGGCGGATACACTCAAGTACCTCCAGCGGTCATGCTTGGGCTGCTTTGGGGATAGGGACGCCCCGTGGGAGAACGAATTATGCACAGGGCGCAACCACTCCCACACAGCGGCAGATACACCCGAGTCCCTCAGGTCCTACCTGAGCCGCTTGGGGGATAGGGACGCCCCGCATGAGAACGAGGATACACAAGGGCAGGTACTCCCACACAGCGGCGGATAAGGCCGAGTACCCCTAGTCCTGCCGGGGCCGCTTGGGGGATAGGGACGCCGGGTGGGAGAACGAGGATCCATAAGGTCTAGCCATTCCCACACAGCGGCAGATACAATCGAGTTCCTCCGGTCCTGCCTGGGTCACTTGGGGGATAGTGACGCCCCGTGGCAGAACGAGGATCCACAAGGCCCAGACGCTCCCACACAGCGGCGGATACAGCCAAGTCCCTCCGGGCCCGCCTGGGCCGCTTGGGGGATAGGGACGCCCTGTGGGAGAACGAGGAAACACAAGGTCCAGCCAATCCCACTTAGCGGCGGATACACCCGAGTCCCTCCAGTCCTGCCTGGGCCGCTTGCGGGATAAGGACGCCCCGTGGGATAACGAGGATACACAAGGTCCAGGCAATCCCACATAGCGGTGGTTACACCTGAGTCCCCCCGGTCCTGCGTGGGCCGCTCGGGGGATAGGGACGCCCTGTGGGAGAACGAGGATACACAAGGTCCAGCCATTCCCACACAGCGGCGGAGACACTCGAGTCCCGCCGGTCCTGCCAAGGCCGGTTGCGGGATAGGGACGCCCCGTGGGAGAACGAGGATACACAAGGTCCAGCCATATCCACAAAGCGGCGCATGCACTCGAGTACCTCCAGCGGCCCTGCTTGGGCTGCTTTGGGGATAGGGACTCCCGTGGGAGAACGAAGTATGCACAAGGCGCAACCACTCCCACACAGCGGCGAATACACCCGAGTCGCTCCGCTCCTACCTGAGCCGCTTGGGTGATAGGGACGCCAGTGGAAAAACGAGGATACACAAGGGCCAGCCACTCCCACACAGCGGCGGATACAGCCGAGTCCCTCCGGTGCTGCCTGGGCCGCTTGGGTGATGGGGACGCCCTGCGGGGGAACGAGGATACACAAGGTCCAGCCACTCCCACACAGCAGTGGGTACACCCGAGTCCCCCGGTCCTGCCTGGGCCGCTTGGGGGATAGGAACGCGCCATTGGAAAACAAGGATACACAAGGTCCACCAACTCCCACACAGCGGCGAATACACTCGAGTCCCCCCGGTCCTGCGTGGGCTGCTTGGGAGATAGGGATGCCCGGTGGTATAACGAGGATACACAAGTTCCAGGCATTCCCACATAGCGGTGGATACACCTGAGTTCCTCCGTTCCTACCGGGGCCACTTGGGGAATAGGGATGCCCCCGTGGGAGAACGAGGTATGCAGGGCCTAGCCACTCCCACACAGCGGCGGATACACTCGAGTCCCTCCGGTCGTGCCTGGGTTGCTTGGGGGATAGGGACGCCCCGTGGGAGAACGAGGATACACAAGGTCCAGCCATTCCCACACAGCGACGGCGACACTCGAGTCCCGCCGTTCCTGCCTGGGCCGCTTGGGGGATAGGGACGCCCCGTGCAAGAACGAGGATACACAAGGTGCAGCCATATCCACATAGCGGCAGATACACTCGAGTACCTCCAATCCTGCGTGGGCCGGTTGGGGGATAGGGACGCCCCGTTGGAGAACGAGGATACACAAGGTGCAGCCACCCCACACATCGGCGGATACACTCGAGTCCCTCCGGTCCCGCCCGGGCCGCTTGGGGGATAGGGACACCCCGTCAGAGAACAACCTATGCATGGGCCCAGCCACTCCCACACAGCGGCGGGTACACCCAAGTCCCCCCGGTCGTGCCTGGGCCGCTTGGGGGATAGGGACGCCCAGTGGGAGAACAAGGATACACAAGGTCCACCAACGCCCGTAGAGCGGCGAATACACCCAAGTCCCTCCGGTCGTTCTTGGGCCGCTTGCGGGATAGGGATGCTCCCTTGGGAGAACCACGATACAGAAGGGCTAGCCGCTCCCACACAGCGGTGTATACACCGGAGTCCCCGCCTCCTCCTTGGGCCGCTTGGGGGATAGGGACCGCCCGTGGGAGAACAGGTATGCACGGGGCCCAGCCACTCCCACACAGCAGCGGATACACGCGAGTCCCTCCGGTCCTGCCTGGGCCGCTTGGGGAATAGTGACGCCCCGTGGGAGAACAAGGATACACAAGGTCCAATCACTCCCACACAGCGGCAAATACACCTGTGCCCTCCGGTCCCGCCTTGGCCGCTATGGGGATAGGGACGCCGCTTCGGAGAACGAGGATACACAAAGTCCACCCACTCCCACACAGCGGCGGATACACCCGAGTCCCTCCGGTGCTGCCTGAGCCGCTTAAGGGAGAGGGATGCTCCGTGGGTGAACGAGGATACACAAGGTCGAGCCACTCCCACACAGCAGCGGATACACCCGAGTCCCTCGAGTCCTGCCTCGGCCGCTTGGGGGATAGGGACGCCGCCGTGGGAGAACGAGGATACACAAGGTCCAGCCATATCCACATAGCGGCAGATACACTCCAGTACCTCCACTCCTGCCTGGGCCGGTTGGGGGATAGGGACGCCCCGTTGGAGAACGAGGATACACAAGGTGCGGCCAATCCCACACATCGGCGGATACACTCGAGTCTCTCCGGTCCCGCCCGGGCCGCTTGGGGGATAGGGACGCCCCGTCCGAGAACAACCTATGCATGGGCCGAGCCACTCCCACGCAGCGGCGGGCACACCCAAGTCCCTCCGGTCGTGCCTGGGCCGCTTGGGGGATAGGGACGCCCCGTGGGAGAAAGAGGATACACAAGGTCCACCAACTCCCATAGAGTGGCGAATACACCCAAGTCCCTCCGGTCGTTCTTGGGCCGCTTGGGGGATAGGGACGGCCCCCTTGGGAGAACCAGGATACACAAGGGCTAGCTGCTCCCACACAGCGGTGTATACACCCGAGTCCCCGCCTCCTCCTTGGGCCGCTTGGGGGATAGGGACCGCCCGTGGGAGAACAGGTATGCACAGGGCCCAGCCACTCCCACACAACGGCGGATGCACCTGAGTCCCCCCGATCCTACTTGGACCGCTTGGGGGATACGGACGCCCCGTGGGAGAACGAGGTATGCATGGACCCAGCCCAGCCACTCCCACAATGCAGCGGATACACGCGAGTCCCTCCGGTCCTGCCTGAGGCGCTTGGGGAATAGTGACGCCCCGTGGGAGAACAAGGATGCACAAGGTCCAATCACTCCGACACAGCGGCAAATACACCTGTGCCCTCCGGTCGTGCCTTGGCCGCTATGGGGATAGGGACGCCCCTTCAGAGAACGAGGATACACAAGGTCCACCCACTCCCACACAGCGGCGGATACACCCGAGTCCCTCCGGTCCTTCCTGAGCCGCCCAAGGGAGAGGGACGCTCCGTGGGAGAGCGAGGATACACAAGGTCGAGCCACTCCCACACAACAGCGGATACACCCTAGTCCCTCCAGTCCTGCTTGGGCCGCTTGGGGGATAAAGACGCGCCATGGGAGAACGAATAAGCACAAGCGCTAGCCACTCCCACGCATCGGCGGATGCACCCCGGTCCCCCCGGTCAAACCTGGGCCGTGTCGGGGATAGGCACGCCCCGTGGGAGAACGAGGATACACAACGTCCACCCACTCCCACACAAAAGCGGATACAGCCGAGTCCCTCCAGCCCTGCCTCGGCCGCTTGGGGGACAAGGACGCGCCATGGGAGAACGAATATGCACAATGGCTAGCCACTCCGAAACATGGGCTGATGCACCCGGATCCCCCCGGTCCTGTTTGGGCCGCGTGGGGGATAGGCACGCCCCGTGGCAGAACGAGGATACACCAGCTAAGGCCATTGGTACACAGCCGCGAATACACCCCCATCCCCCCGCTTTTGCCTGGGCCGCTTGGGGGATGGGGATGCCCCACGGGAGAACGAGGATACACAAGGGCCAGCCACTCCCACACAGCGGCAGATGCACCCCAGACCCCGCGGTCTTGCCTGTGCCGCTTGGAGGATAGGGACGCCCCGTGGGAGAACGAGGATACACAAAGACTAGCCGTTCCCACACACTGGTAGATACACCCGAGTCCGTCCAGTCCTGCTTGGGCCGCTTGGGGGATAGGGACGCCCCGTTGGAGAACAAACATACACAAGGTCCACCCACTCCCACACAGCGGCGGATGCACCCGAGTGCCTCCCCTCTTGCCTGGGCCGCTTGGGGGATAGGGACGCCCCACGGGAGAACGAGGATACACAAGGGCCCGCCACTCCCACATAGCGGCGGATACAACCGAGTCCCTCCGGTCCTGCCTGGGCCGCTTGGGGGATAGGGACGCCCCATGGGAGAAGGAGAACACACAAGTTCCACACACTCCTACACAGCAGCGGATGCACCCGAGTCCCTCTGGTCCTGCCTGGGCCGCTTGGGGGATAGGCATGCCCCGTGTGAGAACGAGGATACACAACATCCACACACTCCCGCACAGCTGCGGATACGCTGGAGCCCCTCCGGTCGTGCGTCGGCCGCTTGGGGGACAGAGACGCCCCGTGGGAGAACGAGGATACACAAGCCATTACCACACAGCACGTGATACATCCCAGTCCCTCTGGTCCTGCCTAGGCAGATTGGGTGATGGCAACACCCCGTGGGAAAACGCGGATACACAAAGTTCACCCACTCCGACACAGCTGCACATACACCGGAGTCCCACCGGTTGCGCCTGGGCCGCTTGGGTGACGGGGACGCCCCGTGGGAGAAGGAGGTATGCACTACGCCTAGCCCCTCCCACACGACGACGAATACACCCGAGTCCCTTCCGTCCTGCCAGGACCGCTTGGGGGATAGGGACGCCCCGTGGGAGAACGAGGTATGCACAGGGCCCAGCCACTCCCACACAGCGGCGGATACACCCGGGTCCCTCGAGTCTTGCCTGGGCCACGTTGGGGATAGGGACGCCCCGTGGGAGAACGAGGATACACAAGGTCCAACCACTCCCACACAGCGGCGGATGCACCCAAGTCCCTCCGGTCCTGCCTGGGGTATTGGGGGATAGGGACGCCCCGTGAGAGAACGAGGTATGCAACGGCCCGGCGACTCCCACACAGCGGCGGATACACCTGAGTGCCTCCGGACCTGCCTGGGCCGCATGGGGGATAGGGATGCCCCGTGGGGACCCAGAATACACAAGGTCCACACACTCGCACACAGTGGCGGATACATTCGAGTCCCTCCAGTCCTGCCCGGGCCATATGGGGGATAAGGACGGCCCGTGGGAGAACAAGGATACACATGGTCCACCAACTCCCACACAGCGGCAAATACACTCGAGTCCCTCCGGTGCTGCCTGGGCCACTTGGGGGATAGCGACACCCGGTGGGAGAACGAAGTATGCACAGGTCCCAGCCTTGCCCACACAGCAGCGAATACACTCGAGTCCCTCCGGTCGTGCTTCGGCTGCTTTGGGGCTAGGGACGCCCCGTCGGAAAACAAGGTATGCATGCGCCCAGCCAAACCCACACAGCGGAGGACACGGCCCGTTCCCTCCGGTCCTGCGTGGGCCGCTTGGAGGATAGGGTTGCCCCGTGGGGGATCGAGGATACACAAGGTCCACACACATACACCCGAGTCCCTCCGGCTGTTTGGGCGTTACGGACGCTCGTGCGAGAACGAGGATACACATGGTCCACCCACTCCCACACAGCGGCGAATACACCGGAGTCCCTCTGATGCTGCCCGGGCCACTTGGGGAATAGGGACGCACCGTCGGAAAACAAGATATGCATGCGCCGAGCCACTCCCACACAGCGGAGGATACACCCCTGTCGATGCGGTCCTGCGTGAACCGCTTGCAGGATAGGGTTGCCCCGGGGGGATCGAGGATACACAAGGTCTAGCCACTCCCACACAGCGGCGGATACACCCGAGTCCCTCCAGCTCTGCCCGGGCCATTTGGGGGATAGGGACGGCCCGTGGGAGAAAGAGGATACACATGGTCCACCCACTCCCACACAGCGGCGAATACACCCGAGTCCCTACAGTCCTGCTTGGGCCACTTGGGGGATAGGGACGCACCGTCGGAGAAGACGGTATGCATGCGCCCAGCCACTCCCACACAGCCGAGAATACTCCCCAGTCCATCCGGTCCTGCGTGGGCCGCTTGGAGGATAGGGTTGCCCTGTGGGGGAACGAGAATACACAAGGTCCAGCCCCGCCCACACAGCGGCGGATGCATCCGAGTCCCCCCGACCCTGCTTGGGCCGCTTGGGTGATGGGGACGCCCCGTGGGAGAACAACGCAAGCACAGGGCCCAGCCACTCCCACGCAGCGGCGGATACACCCGGGTCCCTCCGGTCCTGCCTGAGCCGCTTGGGGGATAGGGAAGCCCCGTGGGAAAACGAGGATACACAAGGTCTAACCACTTGGGGAATAGGGACGCACCGTCGGAAAACAAGGTATGCATGCGCCGAGCCACTCCCACACAGTGGAGGATACACCCCGGTCGATCCGGTCCTGCGTGGGCCGCTTGGAGGATAGCGTTGCCCCGTGGGGGAGCGAGGATACACAAGGTCTAGCCACTCCCACACAGCAGCGGATACACCCGAGTCCCTCCAGTCCTGATTGGGCCATTTGGGGGATAGGGACGGCCCGTGGGAGAACGAGGATACACATGGTCCACCCACTCCCACACAGCGGCGAATACACCCGAGTCCCTACGGTCCTGCCTGGGCCGCTTGGGGGATAGGGACGGCCCGTGGGAGAACGAGAATACACAAGGTCCAGCCCCTCCCACACAGCGGCGGATGCATCCGAGTCCCCCCGGTCCTGCTTGGGCCGCTTGGGTGATGGGGACGCCCCGTGGGAGAACAAGGTAAGCACTGGGCCCAACCACTCCCACACAACGGCGGATACACCTGGGTCCCTCCGGTCCTGCCTGAGCCGCTTGGGGGATAGGGACGCCCCGTGGGAAAACGAGGATACACAAGGTCTAACCACTTGGGGAAGGGGTTCGGTGCGGAGGGAGGGTTCACTCGAAATGAAGGGGCGGGCACGTGAGGACCCCCGATACCATTGCAAAGAACTTGTAGTGTAGAAGGTGGGGTGCGTGATGTCGGGGATGTGCACCTTCGGTTGGATGGTGGGATGGAAAGGGGCGATGCCCAAATCCTCCCACCATCGGGGGCTAGCAAGGTGCCACGTGAAGGGAAAAAAGCAATGGTCAGGTGGTGCCCCTGCAGCAAGATCCTGCTCCCATACAGCGACGGATGCACCCGAGTCCCTCCGGTCCTGTCTGGGCAACTTGGCGGATAGGGTCGCCCCGTGGGAGAACAAGGTATGCATGGGCCCGGCCACTCCCACACAGCGGCGGGTACACCCGAGTGCCTCCGGTCCTGCCTGGGCCGCGTGGGGGATAGGGATGCCCCGTGGGGACGGGGAATACACAAGGTCCACACACTCCCACACAGCTGCGGATACACCAAAGTCCCTCCGGTCGTGCCTGGGCCGCTTGGGGGATAGCGACACCCCGTGGGAGAATGAGGATACACAAGGTCCAGCCATTTCCACACAGCAGCGGATACAACTCAGTCCCTTCGGTTCTACCTGGGCCGCGTGGGGGATAGGGACACCCCGGGGGAGAGCGAGGATACACAAGGTCCAGCCACTGCCACACAGCGGCGGATACACTCGAGTCCTCCTGGTCCTGCCTGGGCCGCTTGGGGAATAGGGACGCCCCGTGGGAAAACGAAGTATGCACAGGGCCCAGCCATTCCCACGCAGCAGTGAATACACTCGAGTTCCTCCGGTCCTGCATGGGCCGCTTTGGGGATAGGGAGGCCCCGTCGGAAAGGAAGGTATGCATGCGCCCAGCCACTCCCACACAGCAGAGGATGCAGCCCGTTCCCTCCGGTCCTGCGTGGGCCGCTTGGAGAATAGGGTTGCCCCGTGGGGGAACAAGGATACACAAGGTCCACACAGTCCCACACAGCCGTGGATACAGCCGAGTCCCTCCGGTCGTGCTTGGGCCGTTTGGGTGATACGGACGCCTCGTGGGAGAACGAGGATACACAGGGTCTAGCCACTCCCACACAGCTGCGGATGCACCCGAGTCCCTCCAGTCCTGCCTGGGCAACTTGGGGGATAGGGACGTCCCGTGGGAGAACGAGGATACACATGGTCCACCCACTCCCACACAATGGCGAGTACACCCTAGTCCCTCCGGTCCTGCCTCGGCCGCGTGGGGGTTAGGGACGCCCCGTCGGAGAACGAGGATACACAAAGTGGAGCCTTTGCCACACAGCGGTGGATACACCCGAGTCCCTCCGCTCCTGCCAGGGCCACTTGGGGGATAGGGACGCACCGTCGGAGCAGACGGTATGCATGCGCCCGGCCACTCCCACATAGCTGAGGATACACCCCAGTCGATTCGGTCCTGCGTGGGCCGCTTGGAGGATAGGGTTGCCCCGTGGGGGAACGAGAATACACAAGGTCCGGCCGCTCCCACACAGCGGCGGATGCATCCGAGTTCCCCCGGTCCTGCTTGGGCCGCTTGGGTGATGGGGACGCCTCGTAGGAGAACGAAGTATGCACAGGGCCCAGCCACTCGCACACAGCGGCGGATACACCCGGGTCCCTCCGGTCCTGCCTGGGCCACTTTGGGGATAGGGACGCCCCGTGGGAGAACGAGGATACACAAGGTCCAACCACTCCCACAGAGCGGCGGATACACCCGAGTCCCTCCGGTCCTGCCTAAGCCGCTTGGGGGATAGGGACGCCCCGTGGGAGAACGAGGTATGCATGGGCCCGGCCACTCCCACACAACGGCGGATGCACCCCAGTGCCTCCGGTCCTGCCTGAGCCACTTGGAGGATAGGGACGCACCGTCGGAGAAGACGGTACCCATGCGCCCAGCCACTCCCACACAGCGGAGGATACACCACAGTTGATCCGGTCTTGCGTGGGCCGCTTGGAGTATAGGGTTGCCCCGTGGGGGAACGAGGATACACAAGGTCTAGCCACGCCCACACAGCGGCGGATACACCCGAGTCCCTGCAGTCCTGCCCGGGCCATTTGGGGGATAGGGAGGGCCCTTGGGAGAACAAGGATACACATGGTCCACCCACTCCCACAGAGCAGCGAATACACTCGAGTCCCTCCGGTCGTGCCTGGGCCGCTTTGAGGATAGGGACGCCCCGTCGGAAAAGAAGGTATGCATGCGCCCAGCCACTCCCACACAGCGGAGGATACACCCCAGTCGATCCGGTCCTGCGGGGGCCGCTTGGAGGATAGGGTTGCCCCGTGGGAGAACGAGGATACACATGGTCGGCCCACTCCCACACAGCGGCGAATACACCTGAGTCCCTACGGTCGGGCCCGGGCCACTTGGGGGATAGGGACGCACCGTCGGAGAAGACGGTATGCATGTGCCCAGCCACTCCCACACAGCCGATAATACACCCCAGTCCATCCGGTACTGCGTGGGCCGCTTGGGGGATAGGGTTGCCCCGTGGGGGAACGAGAATACACAAGGTCGAGCCCCTCCCACACAGCGGCGGATGCATCCGAGTCCCCCCGGTCCTGCTTGGGCCGCTTGGGTGATGGGGACGCCCCGTGGGAGAACAAGGTAAGCAAGGGGCCCAGCCACTCGCACACAACGGCGGATACACCCGGGTCCCTCCGGTCCTGCCTGAGCCGTCCAACACAGCTGCGGATACACCGAAGTCCCTCCGGTCGTGCCTGGGCCACTTGGGGGATAGCGACGCCCCGTGGGAGAATGAGGATACACAAGGTCCAGCCATTTCCACACAGCAGCGGATACAACTCAGTCCCTTCGGTCCTACCTGGGCAGCGTGGGGGATAGGGACACCCCGGGGGAGAACGAGGATACACAAGGTCCAAGCACTGCCACACAGCGGCGGATACACTCGAGTCCCCCCGGTCCTGCCTGGGCCGCTTGGGGGATAGGGACGCCCCGTGGGAGAACAAAGTATGCACAGGGGCCAACCATTCCCACGCAGCAGTGAATACACTCGAGTTCCTCCGGTCCTGCATCAGCCGCTTTGGGGATAGGGAGACCCCGTCGGAAAAGAAGGTATGCACGCGCCCAGCCACTCCCACACAGCAGAGGATGCACCCCGTTCCCTCCGGTCCTGCGTGGGCCGCTTGGAGGATGGGGTTGCCCCGTGGGGGAACAAGGATACACAAGGTCCACACAGTCCCACAGAGCCGTGGATACAGCCGAGTCCCTCCGGTCGTGCTTGGGCCGTTTGAATGATACGACGCCTCGTGGGAGAACGAGGATACACAAGGTCTAGCCCCTCCCACACAGCGGCGGATGCACCCGAGTCCCTCCGGTCTCGCCTGGGCCGCTTGGGGGATAGGGACGTCCCGTGGGAGAACGAGGATACACATGGTCCACCCACTCCCACACAACGGCGAGTACACCCTAGTCCCTCCGGTCCTGTCTGGGCCGCGTGGGGGTTAGGGACGCCCCGTCGGAGAACGAGGATACACAAAGTGGAGCCTTTGCCACACAGCGGTGGGTACACCCGAGTCCCTCCGCTCCTGCCCGGGCCACTTGGGGGATAGGGACGCACCGTCGGAGAAGACGGTATGCATGCGCCCGGCCACTCCCACACAGCGGAGGATACACCCCAGTCCATCCGTTCCTACGTGGGCCGCTTGGAGGATAGGGTTGCCCCGTGGGGGAACGAGAATACACAAGGTCCAGCGGCTCCCACACAGGGGCGGATGCATCCGAGTTCCCCCGGTCCTGCTTGGGCCGCTTGGGTGATGGGGACGCCCCGTGGGAGAACGAGGTATGCACAGGGCCCAACCACTCCCACACAGCGGCGGATACACCCGGGTCCCTCCAGTCTTGCCTGAGCCGCTTGGGGGATAGGGACGCCCCGTGGGAGAACGAGCATACACAAGGTCCAACCACTCCCACACAGCGGCGGATACACCCGAGTCCCTCCGGTACTGCCTGGGCCGCTTGGGGGATAGGGACGCCCCGTGGGAGAACGAGGCAGGCATGGGCCGGGCCACTCCCACACAACGGCGGATGCACCCGAGTGCCTCCGGTCCTGCCTGGGCCACTTGGGGGATAGGGATGCCCCGTGGGGACCGAGAATACACAAAGTCCACATAGTCCCACACAGCGGCGGATACACCCGAGTCCCTCCAGTCCTGCCCGGGCCACTTGGAGGTCAGGGACGCCCCGTCGGAGAACGAGGATACACAAAGTGCATCCATTACCACACAACGGTGGATACACCCGAGTTCCTCCGGTGCTGCCTGGGCCGCTTCGGGGATAGGGACGCCCCGTGGTCGAACAAGGATACACATGGTCCACCCACTCCCACAACAGCGGCTCCTGCCCGGGCCACTTGGGGGATAGGGACGCACCGTCGGAGAAGACGGTATGCATGCGCCCAGCCACTCCCACACAGCGGCGGATACACCCGAGTCCCTCCGGTCCTGCCTGGGCCGCTTGGGGGATAGGGACGCCCCATGGGAGAACGAGGATACACAAGGTCCACACAGTCCCACACAGCAGCGGATACACCCGAGTCCCTTCCGTCCTGCCCGGGCCACTTGGGGGATAGGGACGGCCCGTGGGACAACGAGGATGCACAAGGTCCACCAAAGCCCACACAGCGGCGAATACACTCGAGACCCTACGGTGCCTGCGTCGCTTGGGTGATACGGACGCTTTGTGGGAGAACGAGGTATGCACTGGCCCAGCCACTCCCACACAGCGGCGGATGTACCCGAGTCCCTCCGGTCCTGCATGGGCCGCTTGGGAGATAGGGACGCCCCGTGGGAGAACGAGGATACACAAGGTGGACACACTCCAACACAGCGGCAGATACACCCGAGTCCGTCCGGTCCTGCCAGGGCCCCTTGGCAAAAAGGGACGCCCCGTGGAAGAACGAGGATACACAAGGTCTAGCCATTGCCACACAGCGGTGGAATCACCCGAGTGCCTCCGGTCCTGCCTGAGCCGCTTGGGTGATAAGGACTCCCGGTGGGAGAGCGAGGATACACAAGGTCCACCCACTCCCACACGGCGGTGAATACACCAGAGTCCCTCCGGTCGTGTCTAAGCTGCTTGGGGGATAGGGAAACCCCGTGGGAGCACGAGGATACACAAGGTCCAGCCGCTCCCACACAGCGGCGGATGGACCCGAGTCCGCCCCGTCTTGCCTGGGCACCTTGGGGGATAGGGACGCCCCGTGGGAGAACGACGTATGTACAAGGCCCAGCCACTTGCACACAACGACGGATACACCCCAGTCCCTCCGGTCCTGCCTGGGCCACTTGGGGGATGGGGACACCCCGTGGGAGAACGAGGTCAGGGGCCCGGCCCCGCGGCGATTTCGGGTGCCCCGCCCTACCGCGGCTTTAGGGGCCCAGCCCCACGGCAATTTCAAGGGCCCAGCGCCACGGCAATTTCAGAGGCTAAGCCCCACGGCGATTTCAGGGGCCTAGCCCGACGGCTATTTCCGGGTCCCAGCCCCATGGCGATTTCAGAGGCCCACCCCCACGGCCAATTCCGGGGCCCAGCCCCACGACGATTTTAGGGGCCAAGCCCCACGGCAATCTCAGGGGCCCAGCCCTAGAGGGATTGCAGGGGCCCAGCCCCACGGCGGCTTCAGGGGCCCAGACCCACAGCGACTGCAAGGGCCTAGCCCCACGGGGATTTCAGGGGACCAGCCCCACAACGATTTTAGGGGCCCAGCCCCACGGCAATTTCAGGGGCCCAGCCCCACAGCGATTTTAGGGGCCAAGCCCCACGGGAGTTTCAGGGGCCCGGCCCCACGGTGATCTCCGGGGCCCGGCCCCCGAGGGATTGCAGGGGCCCAACCCCACGGCGATTTCAAGGGCCCTGCGCCAAAGCGGCTTCAAGGGCCCGGCCCCGGGGCGATTTTAGGGGCCAAGCCCCACGGCAATTTCGGGGGCCCAACCCCACGGCGATCTCCAGGGCCCAGCCCCAGAGGGAGTGCACGGGCCCAGCGCCACGGCGATTTCAAGGACCCAGCCCCACGGCGATGTCAGGGGCTCACCTCCAAGGCGATTTAGGGCCCGAGCCCCACAGCGATTTCAAGGGCCTAGCCCCACGGCGACTTTAGGGGCCCAGTCGCATGACGATTTCAGGGGCCTAGCCCCGCGATAATTTCATGGGCCTAGCCACACGACGATTTCAGGGGCCCGGCCCCACGGCGGTCTGAAGAGCCTAGCCCCAAGACAATTTCAGGGGCACAACCCCACAGCGACTTCAGGGGCCCAGCCCCACGACGTTTTAAGGGGCCTAGCCCCACGACGATTTCACGTGCCTAGCCCCACGGCGATCTCAGGGGCCCGGCCCCACGGCAATTTCAAGGGGCCAGCCCCACAGCGAGTTCAGGGGCCTAGCCGCACGACGATTTCAGGGGCCTAGCCCCACGCAGGAGGGGGGCGGCATGCAAGTTTTGCACATGGGGGTGTTGTCCAAATTTTTCAGCCCCCTGGAAAAAAGGGGTAATTTGAGGGGTTTTTGCACATTTCAAACCTGCCCGCTGATAAAAGGGACAGTTTTTGTATTCAACGAAAACCAAGGCAAAAAAGCACTGCGTGACCCTCACTGGAATTTATAATTTTTAGAAGGGGTAGTTTGAGGGGTTTTTGCACATTTCAAACCTGCCCGCTGAAAGAAGGGACAGTTTTTGTATTGAACGAAAACCAAGGCAAAAAAGCACTGTGTGACCCTCACTGGAATTTATAATTTTTAGGCTGATGCTTGGCATAGGTCCCAGGGCCACAATTTCTGCACCTTGCAGCCCCTGCTGTCATACCAGGAATTTTTAATTTTTAGTCTGATGCTTACCACAGGTCTCAGAGTCCCAATTTTTGCATCCTGCAGCCCCAACTATCATACTGGGAATTTTTAATTTGTAGCTTAATGTGTGGCCGTTGCTCACAAAGTTCTCTTGTGGTGTCACTCCACGGCTAATCCGGGCACGTGCCTGGACCGCTTGGCGTTGACCCGAGCTGGGGTGTTCCCGCCATGCAACAAGGCTCGAGTCATGCAACAAAGTACTTCGGGGACGTAATTTTTTGCGGTAGGTCGGCCTCAGCATTTTTGGCACACCGGCCAAAATTTTTTAGGCGGGCCGCCGGTGGCTATATTTTTGCCCCACATGTCACATTTAACATGCAAGGACCGTACGCCTTCGCTGCCTTATGATTGCGCTGCTTGGCCGCAACACTGGGTGCTGACGAGTTTTTCCGCTTTGCAGCTGGTGTGCTGCTTGCGATTGCGGTACTGTGGGTTGCTGGTACGGTAGTGCGGGTGTTCGTAACTTTTTTGCGGCGCCCCGGAGCTTGAACTTCCTCGGTGCTGGATGTCTTTGAGGAGGAGGTTGCTGAAGTTATGCTTGACGAAGTTGAATTACTCTGGGACGTGGAACTCGAGGAGGAGGCTACGGAGCTGCTGCTGCCGTCTTCACTGGTCTCTTCCTCTTCGCTCTCCCGCTCCGTCCTTGTCAATCTGAATGAGCCCGCCGCTGTCCGCGAAACATATCCCCAGCTGCATCGGACAAAGAAGCGGCATCTGTTGATGCTGTGGCTGCTTCCTTCACCCCACCGCGATTTCAGGGGGCCAGCCTGCAGTGGTTTCGGGGGCCCACCCCACGGCGACTTCAGGGGCCCAGCCCGACAGCGATTTCAGTGGCCCAGCCCCACAGCAACTTCAAGGGCCTAGCCCCACGGCAATTTCTGAGGCCTAGCCCCACCGCGATTTCAAGGGCGCAGCCCCACGGCGAATTCCGGGGCCCAGCCCGGCGGCGATTTCGGGGGCCCAGCCCCACGGTGATTTTCAGGGGCCCAACCCCACGGCGAATTAAGTGAGCACCCCCACAGCGAGTTCAGGGGCCTAGACCCACGGCAATTTTAGAGCCCAGGCCCCACGGCGATCAAAGGGGCCCAGCCCAACGGCGATTTCAGGAGCACAGCCCCTCGGCGATATCAGGGGCCCAGCCCCACGGCGAATTGAGGGGCCTAGGCCCACAGCGATTTCCGGGGCCCAGCCCCACGGCGATTTTGGGGGCCCGGCCGCACGGTCGAAGCCCCCGTCGCATGCGCCAAGGGGCCTCTCCCCCTTTAGAACCCCAGAGGCCCCCGCCACATAGGCAAGCGGGCCTCCTTCCACCGAGGCACCCGCCGCATGGGCGAGGGGGCGTCTTCCGCTTTTGGAACGCCGGGGCCCGGGCGCATGGGAAGGGGCACTCCTTCGTTTTGGGACCACCAAGGGCCCCGCCGCATGGACAAGGGCGCATTCTGCTTTTTGGGACCACCGAAGCCCCCGCAGCATGGGCGAGGGGGCCTCCCTTGCTTTGCGATCACCGAGGCCCCCTCCGCATGGGCGAGGGGGGCCCCTTTGCTTTGGGACCACCGAGGCCCCCGCCGCATGGGCCAAGGGGCCTCTTGCGTTTTGGAACTAGCGGGGCCCTCGCCGCGTGGGCGAAGGGGGCTCTCCCGCCTTGGCACAAGCCAGGCCCCCGCCGCATGGGCGAGGGGGCCAAGTTCGTTTTGGGACCACCGAGGCCCCCGTCGCATGGGCCAAGGGGCCTCTTGCGTTTTGGAAGTAGCGGGGCCCTCGCCGCGTGGGCAAAGGGGGCTCTCCCGCCTTGGCACAAGCCAGGCCCCCGCCGCATGGGCGAGGGGGCCTCCTTCGCTTTGGGACCACCGAGGCCCCCGCCGCATGGGCCAGGGGGCGTCCTTCGCTTTGCGACCCACGAGGCGCCTGCCGCATGGGCGAGGGGGCCTCCTTCGCTTTGCGACCCACAAGGCGCCCGCCACATGGGCCAGGGGGCCTCCTTCGCTTTGCGACCACCGAGGCGCCCGCCACATGGGCGAGCAGGCCTCCTTCGCTTTGGGACCACCGAGGCCCCTGCCGCATGGGCGAGGGCGCATTCTTCGTTTTGGGACCACCGAGGCCCCCGCCGCATGAGGGATGGGGCCTCCCTCGCTTTGGGATCACCGAGGCCCCCGCCACATGGGCGAGGGGGCCTCCTTTGCTTTGGCGCCACCGAGGCCCCCACCCCATGGGCGAGGTGGCCTCCTTCGCTTTGGGATCACCGAGGGCCTCGCCGAATTGGAGAGGGGGCCTCCTGTGCTTTGGGATCACTAAGGCCCCCGCGCCCGGGCGAGGAGGCTCCTTCGCTTTCGGATCACCGAGAGCCTCGCCGCATGGGCGAGGGGGCCTCCTTCGTTTTCGAACCACCAGGTCCCCCGCCGCATGGACGCAGGGGCCTGCTTCGCTTTGAGACCACGGAGGACCCCGCCGCATAGGCCAGGGGGCCTCTCCCGCTATGGGACCACCAAGCCCCCCGCCCCATGGGCGAGGGCACCTCTTCCACTTCGGGACCACCGAGGCCCCCGCCGCATGGGCAAGAGGCTCCTTCGCTTTGGAACCACCGAGTCCCCCGCCGCATGGGCGAGGGGGCCTCCCTCGCTTTGCGATCACTGAGGCGCCCGCCGCATGGGCGATGGGGCCTCCTCAACTTTGGGACCACCAAGGACCCCGCCGCATGGGCGCGGGGCCTCCTTCGCTTTGGGACCGCCGAGGCCCCTGCCGCGTGGGCGACGGGGCCTCTTCCGCTTTGGGACCACCGACACCCCCGCCGCATGTGCAAGGGCTGGGGACCACCAAGGCCCCGGCCACATGGGCGCGGGTCCTCCATCACTTTGGGACCGCCGAGGCCCGTGCCGCATGGGCGACGGGGCCTCTTCTGGTTTGAGACCACCGAGGCCCCCGACGCATGGGCAAGGGCTGGGGACCACCGAGGCCCCCGCCGCATGGACGAGGGGGCCTCCTCCGCTTAGGGACCACCAAGGCCCCCGCCGCATGGGCGAGGGGGCCTCCTTCGCTTAGGGACCACCGGGGCCCCCACCGCGTGGGCGAGGGAGCCTCTCCCGCTATGACACCACCAAGCCCCCCGCCGCATGCACGAGGCGTCCTCCTTCGCTTTGGGACAACAGGGGCCCTCGCCGCATGGGCGAGGGGGCCTTCTTCGCTTTGGGACCACCGAGGCCCCCGCCGCATGGGCGAGGGGGCCTCTTCGGCTTTGGGACCGCCGAGCACCCCGCCGCATTGGGGCAACTCCTCCTTCGCTTTGGGACCACCAAGGCCCCGGTCGCATGGGCGAGGGGACTTCTTCGCTTTGAAACCACCGAACCCTCCGCCGCATGGGCCAGGGGACCTCCCCCGATTTGGGACCACCGAGGCCACTGCCGCATGGGCGAGAAGGCCTCCTCCGCTTCGGGGCCACCCGGGCCCCCACCGCATGGGCCAGGGGGCCTCGTCCGCTTTGGGACCACTGAGGCCCCCGCCGCGCGGGCGAGGGGGCCTCCTTCGCTTTGGGGTCACTGAACCCCCCGCCGCATGGGCCACGGGGACTCTTCAGCTTTGGGACTGGCGAGCCCCCCGCGGCACGGGGGCGGGTATTCCTTCGCTTTGGGACCAACGAGGCACCGGTCGCATGAACGAGGGGTCCTCCTTCGCTTTGGGACCACCGAGGTCCCCGCCGCATGGGCGAGGGGGCCTCCTTCGCTTTGGGACCACCGAGGCCCCCTCCGGTGGAGGCCTTCTCGCCCATGCGGCGGTGGCCTCGATGGTCCAAAATCGGGAGAGGCCCCCTGGCCCATGCGGCGGAGGGCTCAGTGGTCCCGAAGCGAAGAAGTCCCCTCGCCCATGCGACCGGGGCCGTGGTGGTCCCAAAGCGAAGGAGGACCCGCCCCCATGCGGCGGGGGCCTCGGTGGTACCAAAGCGGAAGGGCCCCCTCGCCCACGCGGCGGGGGCCTCGGTGGTCCCAAAGCGAAGAAGGCCCCCTTGCCCATGTGGCGGGGGCCTCGGTGGTCCCTAAGCGGAGGAGGCCCCCTCGTCCATGCGGCGGGGGCCTTAGTGGTCCTATAGCGGAAGAGGCCCCCTCGCCCACGCGGCGGGGGCCCCGGTGGTCCCTAAGCGAAGGAGGCCCCCAGGCCCATGCGGCGGGGGCCTTGGTGGTCCCTAGGCGGAGGAGGCCCCCTCGTCCATGCGGCGGGGGCCTCGGTGGTGCCAAGGCGGAAAAGACCCCTCGCCCATGCGTCGGGGGCCTGGGTGGTCCCGAAGCAGAAGAGCGCCCGTCGCCCATGCGGCGGGGGCCTCGGCAGTCCCAAAGCGAAGGAGGGGCCGCGCCCATGCGGCGGGGGCCTTGGTGGTCCCAAAGTGGAGGAGGCCCCATCGCCCATGCGGCGGGCGCCTCAGTGAACCCAAAGTGAAGGAGGCCTCCTGAACTATGCGGCGGGGGACTCGCTGGTTCCAAAGCGAAGGGGGCCCCCTCGCCCATGCGGCGGGGGCCTCGGTGGTCCCGAAGTGGAAGAGGCGCCCTCGTCCATGCAGCGGGGGCCTCGGTGGTCCCGAAGTGGAAGAGGCCCCCTCGCCCATGCGGCAGGGGGCTCGGTGGTCCCATAGCGGGAGAGGCCCCCTGGCCTATGCGGCGGGGGCCTCGGTGATCTCAAAGTGAAGGAGGCCCCCTCGCCCATGCGGTGGGGGGCTCAGTGGTCCCAAAAAGAAGAATGCGCCCTCGCCCATGCGGCGGGGGCCTCGTTGGGCCCAAAGCGAAGGTGGCCCCCTGGCCCATGCGGGGAAGGCCTCGATGGTCCCTAAGCAAAGGAGGCCCCGGCGCCCATGCGGCAGGGGCCTCGGTAGTCCTAGAGTGGAAGAGGCCCCCTCGCCAGCTTAGGGACCACCCAGGACCCCGCCACATGGGCTAGGGGGCGTGCTCCGCTTTGGGACCACTGAGGCCTCCGCCGCGTGGGCGAGGGGGCCTCCTTCGCTTTGGGATCACCGAGCCCCCCGCCACATGGGCCACGCGGCCTCTTCCGCTTTGGGACCGGCGAGCCCCCCGCCGCATGGGGGCGGGTACTCCTTCTCTTTGGAACCAACGAGGCCCCAGTCGCATGAACGTGGGGTCCTCCTTCGCTTTGGGACCACCAAGCCCCCCGCCGCATGGGCGCGGGTCCTCCTTCGCTTTGGGACCACAAAGGCCACCGCCGCATGTGCGAGGGTGGCTCCCCATCGTCAGGAACCACTGAGCCCCCGGCCGCATGGGCCAGCAGGCCTCCTTCGCTTTGGCACCACTAAGGCCCCTGCCGCATGGACGAGGGGGCCTCCTCCGCTTAGGCACCACAGAGGCCCTCGCCGCATGGGCGAGGGGGCCTCGTCCACTTCAGGACTACCGAGGCCCCCGTTGCATTGGCCTCGCTGGTCCCAAAGCGAAGCATGCCCCCGCGCCCATGCGGCGGGGCCCTCGGTGGTCCCAAAGCGGAAGAGGCCCCCTCGCCCATGCGGTGGGGGCCCAGTGATCCCGAAGCGAAGGAGGCCCCCTCGCCCATGCGGCGGTGCCCTCGGTGGTCCCGGTGGTACCCGGCACATGGGCAAGGGGGCCTCCTTCGCTTTGGCACCACCGAGGCCCCCGCCGCATGGGCCCGGGGGCCTCTTCCGCTTTGGGACCACCCAGAGCCTCGCCGCATGGGGGGGGCCCTGCTTCGCTTTGGGACCACCAAGGCCCCTGCCGCATGGGCGACGGGGCCTCTCCTACTTCGGGACCACCGAGGTACCCGCCGCATGGGCGAGGGGGCCTCCTTCGCCATGGGAGCACCAAGGCTCCCGCCGCGTGGGCGAGGAGGCGTTTCCCGCTTGGGGACCACTGAGGCCCCAGACGCATGGGCGCGGGGGCCTCTTCCGCTATGCGACCACCGGGGCCCCCGCCGCATGGGCAAGGGGGCCTCCTCTGCTTCGCGACCACCGGGGGGCTTGCCGCGTGAGCGCGGGGGCCTCCTCCGCCGGCGCGGTAGGCGTTGGAGCCCACCCCGGTCTCCATCCGATCGCCGTGTTTAACGGCGAGTCCGGCACAAAGCAATCCATACATACTCGAGCTAAGGTGCGTTCCCGCTGGGCCTGGCGGCTGGGGAGACTGTGCCTTGGTCGGCGCACGGACACCTCTGGAAGGAGTGCTGTGCCGTAGGGGCGGGGGGAGATCAGGCTACGGACCAAGCCTCCGTGACCCGCCGGCCAAACGCCACCCATTCGGTAGTACCTGGCGGGCTAATGGCCCACACCCGTGAGACCGCGTCCCCCTCCCCGAGGGGGGGTGGCGGACCGTGAAGGAAGTGGAGCCGGCGCTCCGCCTCGCACCCCAATCCATGCCCCTAGGGGGTTCCAGCCCCGTGTAAGGCGGTGGAGCGTGCGCGTTGCGCGGGCCAGGGGACAAGAGGAGGAGACGAAGAGGAGAGCCGTCGCCATGATGCTTAGCCGGAAGGGTCAGTACAGAGTCCAGCCTCTCGGTCGCGGTAAGACCGTTGAGGACCGGCGGTCACCATGGGGACGTGCCGCGGGCGTGCCGTACCGGGGGACCGCATCTCCTGTTTGGGATTCGCAAAGCACATCTCGTTTAGGGCCCGTGGACGTCATAGGCCGCCTTTGATAAGCAAGTGCTGGCCGGGGGTAATTGGAGTCGTCAGACTTGCAAAGTGGGCCTCCCTGGATGCACATGCATCTACCATGTTATGTTGTCGCACAAGCGCCTGACGATTGTTGTCCTTGTTACTTTGCCCCATCCACCCCGCTTGTCGCAACAAATGCATGATTGGAAAATCAAACAACCAATCTTGTGAGCTCCTCATGAAGTGCCAAGCAAATATCTTGTAGATAGCATACAAAACCGTAACACGGCCCTACTTAGAGGGCGTATGCGGGAGAAGAAGTGCACCATCAGGTGACAGAGCCCTAAGATAGGAATTGTTCTTGATCCCAAAGCAGACTCCTTGCTGAAGCTCTTTTGAGGACAATGTGTCAATGTGGAAGCATTTTGACATCGCTACAACGTGATTATGCAGTTTCCACGCTTCGTTCAGCAATATGAGGTTCCAAGTAGTGCAGTATGGATGAATTTCGTCGGATACGGAGGAGGTCCACAAGGATGTGCTTCCCGCCATTATGCCGCCAACGCGAGGCAAACCGTCCATGGGATCCACACACATCAAGAGGCTCTAGCCCATGGAGTTCAAGCCACTTGTGAATGTGTGTGTAAGGACTTGAGAAATGCACTTTGATATGTTGTACGCTGATTCACAAAACAATTACACTCACACCCACGTTCACACGCACATTCATAGGTCATTCATACGATTTAGAGGAATGCAAATTTCACACGAAGTTAGCACGAATTTCGCACCAATTTTGCACGAATATAGCGTCAATCTCACATTCATGTCACATTTGTTTCCCATATGTCACGCATTATTTCCCGTGTGCAAGAAAGCTTTGTTTGTGAGATGTGGCAACATTTGTCTCACCTAGGGTCCCTGCCAAATCCCGCCGCCGAAACCCACTCCCACTACAAGTCCCGCCCCATACTTGCCCATGAATTGGAGGAGGCGACCTACAACTCCAATGACCTCCATGTGGGTTCAAGTGCGGAACGGGCGGACAAACAGCAACCCCCCCCCCACTGCAGTGCACATCGATATGCGATCTCCGGATCGCAGTCAAGTGTACTGCCGCAAGGGGTGGAGTACAAGGGTGTTGGTAGGGTTGAAGGGGGCGGTTCCAGGGATTTTAGCCTTATGACTTATTCGGGGGAAGAGGCCGGTGGAAATTCTTCTTGGAACTATGAGCAGGCATGGACCGTGTAAGCCCAAGGAGGGGGTGTGCAAGGTGTACCCTGTGGAGATCCTTGTGACCCTCACTCTCGGATGTGACATGGTCGCCCTTCACGAATTTGTCGTTCCTGTAAGGGAGGCAACTCCACCCTCCCCTTCCCATGGCAGATCTCCCGGTCACACTTGCAGGAATCTGCTGCTTACGTTGTCCCTTTCCCTACCATCGGACCAGCTGTGTGGCTGTTAGGCCTTCTGCTTCTTGTCTTGTGCCTCCATAGCTGCTTCTGCTTCTTGGTCTCAAGCTTTTGCTGCCTAGAGTGCTCTTGCAAAAATGAGTGTCAACTCCTCGGGTTATAGGAAGTAACTGCTCCAGATGGCTAAATGAGTAGGCTTCTTCCCCCTTTCATCTCTCCTCTTATATCGCGCCATCATCCCCACCCACCCCTTGGTTGCCCCCGAGCACCCCCTTCCTCACCTCATCACCCCCACCCTTTACACCACCACATCCCAAGCGTGGTGCCGAGGCTTGGGCCTCCCGCACCCCTTCATCTTGGGCGGCTCTAAGCGAGTCACGAATGGTTGCCGGAAATGAGCCAGAGGGTCCGTTTTCAAAACTAACCATACAATCCCCTTTTTCACACTGTTTGGTTGCCGTGTAGAATCAGGTGTGTCACTACATAGTAGCACGTTGATGCACAGAGTTGTATACATCACACACATTGTACTGAACATGTATTAACTTGTGTACCTATAGAGGGTCATTATAGCTCTTTTTTTTGGCATGCTTCTTTTGTTTTGTTATTTAGCTGTCAAATACACACTACGAGCATGCTTGTTATGGATAATGGCAACAAGAATGCTCTGCAGAGCGTTGTTGTTCCAAAATTCCTGTACTACTCGCACATTTTACTATGTATGCTGCATTACCTCTTGAACTACCGCACAGCGCTTGAATTTTGCTACTATGTACAAATTGCCTATTTGTGCCTTGATTTATGGAGTTTTTATTCCAAAACGTTCTACAGAGCTCTCTTTCAACTAAACTCCATTTCAAACACCCCCCATGCAATGGTTCTACAATGTTGCGTTTGCCCCTGTTGTTTGGTTTGTTGTTGAGTCTGGTTACCAGCTCCAAAACCCATTACTTCAATATTGTGAACACTTTCGCCAATGTCGTGTTGCTGCCGTCTACGGAGGGGTTCTTCGACTGACAAAGACAACTTTGGGTTATCTTACTGCTTGGCACTTTCGTCATTTATTGCTTGGATGCTACATTATCTCAACTGCCACAAGGTATGGTGCTTGTCCGCCCCGTATATTATTATGAATACCCTTCAAAATTGGAACATTGGTCAAGAACACCGTGTAACAGAATCTCCTAAACAATGGTCGCATTTTACTAGCGTCATTGCTATCTCTTTTGCGGCTCCCGTTCTGGTCCAATGGACATCAAGAACGCTCTCCCGAAACTCTTCTTGGTATCGGAGTCAATGGACTCTCAGGTTGTGGGGCAACACCTACCCAAGTACTTGTGTACCTCATGGGTCCCCTTGGCAGCTGCACAATGGATCCCAAGCCGTTCCGCAAGTTACTGTCAACTCTGCCGGATCTCTTTCGTGTGGAGGAGTTCATTGGACATGCTGTTTGGGACAACGGAACAAGCGGGGGACCTGGAGCTTTGGTACAGCGGGTATGTGGCCTTCGGGGTGATGCAAGGACTCTGAGCTCACTTGGCGATGTTCGACAGGCATGGTTTGCAAAAAAGAGTGGTGCATCACCCCCCACTGTTACTCCCCGCTTTGCATAGAGGCATTCAACCTGCGGCGTGTGATATAGAGAAATTACAAGGCCAAGGCTTGCCGTCCAGGAGATGATGTTCCTATGTCTAGGTTAGTAATGAGGAAACTCTCCCATTTGGGGGCTTCACGCATAATACTGGCAGCACACATCAGCGTGCTTGTCTAATGGCTCGCGATCTCTAGGTCTTGATGAAACAATTCCAGCACATTGTTTGGTCTGACAATTTCTATCATCGCCGCTTTGCTCCTTCGCCCTTCCCCCAACCGGAGCCTCAACTATATTGCCATGGCTTTGTTACAACTTCGCAGTGACTTGGACGTTTTCTCTGGGTATCCCTGGGTTGTTGCATGTGTTGAAGCAACGTTTCCTTATGGTTGCTCGGAAGTTACGTGACTAGGGATGTGTTACGCCACAAAGACTTTGGTTGATGGGCCCATTGGGGCAAAAGATATTCGTGCCCCCTTGGATTGCAGATGAACAAGTGTTCGCGGTTTGCAATGGAAACCTTTTTTCCTGACGGACATCACCACACGATCCCAACTTGATTTGGTAGTTTTAGTCCACCTGTTGGTGGAGGTGCAACAGCACAGTAGTAAATTCCTACCAATCCTCGTGGATGAAAACATTCACCATCGCCAGTGTAAGATGATGTACAGCAAGTCGTAGGCCTAATACAATCTTGCCTTTTTTTTGTCCGGTGTTATACGGGCTGTGGCACCCTTGTAAGTATGCGGTTACTGTTTTACTACAGGCGCTTTTTCCTTTTTTTTTTGTATTCTTGACACAAGGTAGACGACCCTGAGGTATAGAGGTTTATCTACACCCGAATCTTATTCATATGGAGACAGTTGTGGCTGCTCTTTTGGTTTTGGTTAGTCCATGTACGCCGACAATGGAGCGCCTCAAAGCGTCCACCGGTGATGCACGTCGTGATATGTGTGAAAGACAACGGACTACCGTTGCCGTAGTTAAAGGCACGGTTGTATTACTCAAAAAGTACTTTGCTGCCCTATTATTGTGTGGTTTTGTGGTTCACAACTGCAACTGGGCAAACCGAAAGAACTCGGATGTAGCCTAGCAAGCCGCTCATTATGTGTTCCACATTCTTGTCCGCTTGTGTTCGGGGGCTGACCACACCACCGAGTATGGTCGGACCCTGAGGGTGTCTTTCTTGTTTTGGGGTCGGTGGGAAAAAACAATGCCCGGGAAATGCCATTCCGAGGAGACGGGTGAGGCTTTGTCGGCTCGTTTGGTTGAGAAGGTGCGGTTGACCCCCAACAAGTACTTCTCTGGATGACGGTTTTGATCTTTTTTTACTCACACCGGCGGCAGGCACCGACCTTAAGGACCTTCAAGGCTCCCACTTGCAGAATGATCCAATGAAGTGAATACGGCGCAACCTCCATACCTTTGTACGCCAAATTGGTGATGATGAGTTGGTACCCCCAATGTTGTGGAAATCAAATGTGAAGGCTGTTAAGGTTATGGATGAATTGCCTGAAGTCCCCCAGTTTCCCATAAGTTTGTACCATGACATGTCGATTGATCATTTGCAAGACCTGTTGCAATGCACACTGCAAACCCTTGTGAAACGTGATAGCAACACGGCACGGATGCACTGCAACAACACATCCCGCATCGGTCGTTGGCACAGCAAGCTGACCATACCGCCGCATATGATGACACCATCCTCAGTGAACGCCAACCACAACTCCATGTTTGTACGAACTTGGCCTTGCCACAGGCTGTTCGCGCTGAGGGTGTGCCTATTGATACCCCGGCACTCGACCCCGCCCCCCCCCCCCTCCCCCTCCTGCACAAAATTTCGATGACCTTCGAGATGAGCTTGTGGAAATTCCCCAGGTGGATGAGGGTGATGATATAACCTCCGCTGCCGAGGCCCCCTCTGTTGCACTTACGGTGGGCAGTGATCCACCGGTGCTTTCTTTGTTGGTTTCGCATGAGGGGGGGGGGGGGGGGGCACATCTCATTTCTGTACATGATGAATAGACGAGCCTGCAGCCCCCCCACCCTTTTGGAGGGAGTTGGGAAAATATAAGCACCAAGCCTATCGAACCACTGCCTTGTTGGGTTTTGCTGTTTCCTTGCTCCGCTGCTGCTACTGTTTGAATTGTTTAAGTCCTTCTTGTTGCCATGGCAAGCCACACAGCCACCCCAGTGCGCACAACGGACGACACATTGCAACCACACAGTTCTGAGATGTCACGTAGCCAAGCAGTAAGCGGACCGAAGCCGGCAGCAGTGCCTGTAGGCAAGCCGTTGAAGCGGCGGGTTGGACATAATCTTACAAAGTACATGGAGCGCGGGTTGGTCAAAGTGCAATCACACAACTACGATTTGGTGTGCACCTTCAACAGGGGTAGACAAGGAACCATGATGGCAAGAAGGTGGCGAAACGGCTGGCATCTTTGAAGGAGAACCCAACATCCATTTCAATTGTTTGTCCCTCGTTGAAAGAGTGATGCGATGTTTACTCTGCGGGTACAACAGCACTAAAAGGGACAAGAGCGGCAACAATATGAGTGTCCTGGTGCATCCCTTTTTGTCTTTCATCCTTTACCCCTTTCAATGCTGAGAAGGACCGCTCCACATCACAGATAGTGGATGGCAATGCAAGCCCTTTGCGTGCAGTACGCATTCCTTTTGGCATGAGGTGGCCCATTTGCGGCCACCACTCTAAAAACCCGGAAACCGTTGTTTAAGGGGACTTGTGAAAGTTTCCAATGCACATCCCAGTCAACCCTCGACTCTATATTAATGTCGTTGGAACGAATGATATGTATATCAATTTTGAGGTCCTTTCCCATATCAATCCGGGCAACAAGGGCTTCCCTTTGCAGAGGGTCAAATACCTTGGTTGATGCAGATCAGGAAGCTTCGGCGAACACTTCGTGACCTTTGCAACAAACGAGTTCGGAGTAGCATGGAAGGGCCGGATGAGCATCATGAAATGAACCTTGAAGTGTCATAACCACTTAATCAACCAGTGGACACGGAGAACTTCTCTCGGCCATTAACAAGTGGACCCACAGACCTTCTCTCAGTCATCTAGCCCTCCAAAATGGCCCTGAAACCGAGCATGTGGTTAAATACACCATGGGGCTGCGGCCGGCAATGTTGTTCTTTAGCACCCAAGGTGGGGGTAAGGGAGACTTGAATGTTGTGCACAAGGTCAAAAATAGGTTATGCTTGGGTCATCAAGAGGTTTGATTGCAGTACTAAATTGTTGAGTTGGTGTTGCAGAAGAGTATTCACCTCAAGCAAATGTGAATTGGTGCTACCTGCCCCAACTCGTGCAGCAACGAACTTCTAAAAACCGACCAAATTTCCTGTTAACGTCTTGGCAGGGTGGTATTTTGCACACCATGCATGCCATTGCACGGAAAACTTCGGCTTGGACAAAAGCTGCGAGTGACACTACCAGCTGATTACATTCAACGATGTGTGCAATAGTGTTGCAATTTGCATTTGGCAAAGCCTCCATTGCTTGGTACCGGATAGACTACCATCCGTCAAAAAAATTAGCAATGGATGTGAAAGCGAATATCCGAGTGAAGGGCAAATTAGGCTAAGGGGATGGTACACTAGCCTCGGACTCGGCGGGAACTAGTTCACCTTGGTCTTCATGGGCAGGATGTGTCATTATTTGAGGGCTTTGTGTGGCCAACGGTGGCAAACCAAAGACCTCCCGTGCCTGCTTTTGGGGACCAAGCTTTTGGGGGTAGGAACATCCGCCACCATCTCATCAAATCCAGATGAACTGGCTTAGTGGTGCATCCACCCCAGCGCCTACAACACCACCCACCGAATCATCACCTTTCCAGTGGTGGCCAAGCACTGCAGCACAACGCCAGAAGCCCCAGCCTACCCCGTTTCACACCACTGCTCACATACAGCCGCCGTAAGGCAAGCAAGTGGTAGCAAGCACAAGGCATCCTCTAAAACCACAAAAATCGCCAAGGCGTCTTCAAAGGGGCTGTCCGTCTACATTTGTGGCACGAACACCAACAAGTGAGGCCTTAATTTTTAATCATTTTAGCCATCTCGGTTGCCCTTGTCAACAGCTTTGAATACCACATGGATGCAACCCCTTTCCTCGCACGATCTGTGATGATTTTGATTGGGACGCATTTGATACCTTGGTATGTAACCATGTGTTCCATGGTGACTGCAAGACAACAGACAGAAGTGCAAGCCCATCTCTTTTGGCCCCCCCCCCCCCCCCCAATTTTCCTGCATTCCCACCATTGTTCTGATTCATGCCATTATTTCTTCCCCATTTCCCCCCATTTCCCCACTGTTCACCAGTTTTCCACTCAACTATGATGTGCCGGGAGACGTGCCCGGTCTAGCCCTGTTAAAGTGGACCTCCACCATCCTTGCTATTAGATGGCCGCAACAGGTTGCTGCTGCTGCCACATCAACCCAGCCCTCTTCGACCACCACATCCGTACTTGTGTGCATACCGCTTGCAAACCCAAATAATTGGTTGGGGGTCTGTTGGGTTGGAAATGGAGGGCAGGTGCTCTTTTGATCCTTGTTGGCCATTCATGGGGGGAAGTGTCACGCGGGTGTAAGGAAGTGTCGCGAGTGTACTCGCATGAAACTCAAGAGAAAAAATACACGTTTATGTTATTTCTTTTTGAGTGCCAGCGCGATTGTATCCCCAGTTGCTTTTGTTTCCGGTGTCAGCGTCAGTGCCCATTAAAAAAATACAATCTGACCGCAATTGCTATTTGGAGAGGTGAAGTGAGGCAAGCTCACCCCGACGAACATTTTGGGTACTCCAAGCATGGGCAAGGCAATGCAGCCGTGGTGCAAATGGATGATAAGAAGGATGGGAGGGGACACCAATGGGTGGGCATTGGATACACCGCAAGTAGCAGGTGTACAACAGATTAAGTGGTAGGTCACGGTCTATCGGATTAGATGAGTAGAGGGAACAAGAGAGGAAGGGGTTGAGGGAGAACCAATAAATATTGGATACACTGCACCTAAAAAGGCAATGTACAAAAATTTGGTTGTTGTGAAAAGGGGGAGAGAGGAAGTGAAAAACGGGGCATTGCACCTAGGGAGCGTTGTTCACAATGTCTTGAACATGCGTCACAAAGGCCAGTGGCATGCGCTTGGCAGTGAACATGCCCAAATCAAAACTGGGGTTTGTATGCAACAAGTGCCGCTACAAACTCAGCAACTAAGAACCACACGTCCAACCATCATGGCTTTGAAAACCCACAGCCTTGGTGGTTAGTCGGATGCCTTTGTCGTGAAGCTGCTAAATAAGAGGGCACATTTACAGCTCACTTCCCTTCACATCCCACAAAACCTGGTGCATGGCGGGCTCAACAACTGCCCCCAGCACAAACCAATGAACCCCGGAAGAGAACTCGCTATTGGTGAAAAAAAACGAACGCTGCCACCAATGGAGATTGCGTGACATCAAGCGATCACACTTGTCCACACGCTGCTTGAGGTCATCACACCAATCCAAGGCCTGTGACCAGGCCCGTGGCGCGAGCACCTCTCCCATGCACCAGACAACTTCTTGGTAGACATAGATGTGGCGGTCACACATCCAAGCTTGGATGCTTGTGCCTTCAAGACGGCGTCGTGGGGTGGGGCCATTCTTTGTGGACCAATTCTCAGGGGTTGAGTCTCCTTCAGAAAGATACCCACCATCCGTTGGAGGAGGGGGCTTGTTGCGACGCCCAGAACGCATGGTGTGGGTGGTGGTGGACCTCGAAGTGTCTGCCCTAACCGGGGAGCAGACCTTGCGCCGCTTTTTGGGTCGCAGAGGGGTACTCACCACCGGAGCTCTGTTGCTACCATCGTCATGCGCCACAATGGCGGGCGTAGTAGGCTCGCGATCAGCAGGACAATAATTCCACCGATCTGTGTCGCAAGTGACCCAACCACTCGTGAAAATCAGTGGTAGTCAAACAAACAAGCGCACCCCCCACAGTGTGTGCACCACAAGTACCGCTTGCAGTTGCATTGGGCACAAATGTAGGGTGGGCAGTCACGGCACCCACATGCCATTTTTTTTGCCCAATACGCCACTCGTCGTACACATCCTGCGCCCAGCTATGGTCGCACAGGGAGATAATCATAAGTGGCTGCCTCCGCCCTGCCTTCTCGGGGGCCCAAAAGAGGGCGGAATTGCTACGTAACCCTTGCATTCTCGGGGGTCCCCAAAGCCAAGCGCGGGGAGAATATCAAAATTGGCTGCCTCACCCCTGCCTTCTCGGGGGCCCAAAAGAGGGCGGAATTGCTACGTAATCCCTGCATTCTCAGGGGTCCCCAACGCCAAGCGCGGGGAGAAAATCAAAAGTGGCCATTTGGCTTTTTTGGGGTACACTCGCGCTAACACTCAAGGGGAAAATAGATAAGTTTTTTGCATATTTTTTTTCGAGTGTCACGCGAGTCACTCGCGTGAAACTCGGGGTAAAAATATTTTTTGTATATTTTAAATATTTTTTTTATACTCGCGTGACACTTCACTCTTTTTAAATCCTTGTTGGCCATTCTAATGGTCCATTGCTAAGGGTCCCTTAAGAAACCCACAATCCTCGCAACAGCCATCAACAGCCATCAACAGCCATCAGAGCTGCTTGATGCTCCCTCCCTTCACTCCGCAACACTTCGCAACCATCCACAACCCTCAACAGCACCCTGTATTCCCCGACAGCCCTGATGCAAAATTCGCACCCGGCACGATAGGACACTGAGCACGCGCTCATTGATGTTCATGATGGGAAAATTGGCTCCCTTCTTCATGTTGACGACTTTGTCATGGTGGACCCCAGCAATTAAGAACGTACCCTTCTTCTTTGCCTCGCGCAAGAAATCACTGTGACCAGGATCTGGAAAACATTTATGGACGGATCAATCGACACCAGACTCATGCATACACAAACATGCTCGCACCCACACACCTATGCAGTCGCTCAGACATCCTCCCTCCCACTGACCACAGACTAGGCACACACCTGCACACAACCGCGCATGCAACCACGGACACAAATAACTACCCATGACTCCATACTCATACACGCAACAAATTGGCTCTGGTCGGATGTGCAGAACATCATCACGCCGCTCGCAGGGAGAGTCCGGGTGGAGAGCAGGCACCCACGGTCCCCAAACAATATATATGCTGCGCTGCGGCATCCTGTGGCATGCTTCAAGCTGTAGGTGGGGGGTAACTCAATTTTCCAAAAGCTCCAGAGAGTCCCCATGAGAACAGAGCAGAGGCCGAATTTTCTTAAATGTCCTAACAGTACCTGTCGTGCTCTCCGTCTCTGGCAGTCCCCACCCTGCTTCGGCTTTCTAAAGGAATGGATGTTCCCATTTTGTCATCGACTGCTGCTTTTTTTTGTCCACCACCCTCGGTCTGCATGCCATGTTGAGAGGGCTTTCAGTTTGTTGGGACACATCCTAACACTTGATCCTCTCAATATGAGTATCTGTCAATAAGATGGACAAAAGGAGAAATGTGAGGAGGAGGAGCAGCAACATGATTACCCATGAAATAATTCTGTCGTGTTCATCTTTGCAGGGTGTCGGGACATGCATTCCTTTGTGTCAGGTTCTGGGTTTTGCTACCTTCCCACCGGGTGCCAAAGCGTCCTGCTGCCTCCCCGTACTGGCGAACGAACCCCTTGGTGTCTACCATGGCACCCAACCCTGTAGATAGCGTCGTGTAACCAAGGTATAACCAAGAAATAATAGAAAACAGAAAAATTGAAATGACGCTATATGCGCCCCCCTGTGTTTAACACCTGTTGCACTGTTTAACAGCAACGTTGTCTTCAAAAAAAGTCCTACTACTAGCACCCAACGGGCTCAAAAGCACGCTCCACCCAGGGCGGGGCGCACGGCAACCTGTGGATGCTCCTGCTACCCACCGCACAACACTTAACCCCACCACAGGTGCAACAAAACCCACTAACAGGAGCGCCCACTGTCTGCTTGAGGTGCGGGGCACAGGCGCTAGCCACACCGTGGCCCGTCCTTCAACTGATGGCCCGACACTATCACACACCCATGGCGCATGCCACCCTGGACAGCAGAAGTGGTTGTACACACACTTGAAGCAAGCCCCAGCAAGGGCGGACCCAATGAAATAAAAAGAGAACCTACAACCCGACCTACATATTGAAAAACGAAGCACATCATGCCGATGCATATCACACACCACACCATGCAACTTTGTCTGCAAAGGAAGCAAGAAGCAAATTTCAGTGTGCTGCAGCATGCTTCAAACGCCCCACCAAGAGGCCCCAAAAACAGGTGCTGCGGCACTGTGGTGTGCCCTGTGTTGCATTGTGCACTTGTGCTGTGTTGACGTGCGCAGGATCGTACCAATGCCTACGCACAACAGGGCGTTTTACAATGCCGCTCAGGAGGAGGCCAGGCTATTGTCCCCCACCACCATGTGGAATAGAACGAAGCTGGTCAAGAGGCTTTGGGTGCCCACAGCAAATCAACCAGGATACAGCTTTCCCCAAGTTTACCCCACGCGAGTCTGCGAAATGGGCTGTGGTGTTTTGGGACGTCAGACTTTCAGTTGAGCTGCCAGAAAGGCTGAGCAATGCCCAGTTTAGTGTTGGTGTGCCGCAGGGGCGTGGGGGGCTCCCTGGGCCAGAGGCTCAAGGACACGAGACCATTGAGCAGTCAATGTGTACTATGGATATTTCTAGGTGCCAGAAATGATTCATCCAATTTCACTCAATCCGAAAAAATTGACGATTTTCCGGACAGGCTTGTCGCTCTGCTTTCAAAAAATGCTATTGCTTTCCCCGAAATTTGAGGTCTTGCTCAGATCCGGGCATTCCCAGGGGAGTAACCCACCAGTCGGAAAGTGGCCCAACAAGGGTACAGAGCCCCCTCTCCACCAGGCACCAACAGTTGAAGCATGCCGCAGCATGCCGCAGCATCCGATATGCACAACCTGATTATTCAAATTCAGCTGCAAATTAGGTTCGCCAGTGTCCAGAGAGTACCCAAATGTGTACCTTCATTGACATTCCCCAACCACAAACCCCCCAAGTCTGCACACTGGCATACGAAACAAGTCAAAATCACCGTCCACATAAACAATGGTGTCCTTCTCCTTAGGTTGCTTGTTGCTGGAGAACTGCACAATCCTTCGTGATGTGGTTAAGAACTTGCAAAAGTTTGTGCCCTCTGTCTGCTCTCCACATGCCTCCACAAATTCACGACTTTTTTCCTACACGGCATGCCACAATGCAATGGTAAGAAAGTGTGCACGTGTGACAGGCATAGTCATGAGAGGTGCACAGTACAGGGCCAATGGCCCGAAATAGCGCATTTCTGACCTCCAATTGGGAATTCTGAGGCAGCCCCAAGATTTACCCTGCCTTACACAGCCCACCGTAGATTTACCCCACCCGATGTACGTAGCCTGTCAGGAGTCCCACCCCACCCACACCCTCTGGATTTAACCCCGCAGAGCCCCCGCCCACAACCCCTCCCTGGGGCTTTACATCCCCCCTCCTCCCGACGCCACACCACGTCTGATACACGCCACCCAGGATTTATGTCCCCCAACACCCAGCAACCACGATTTAAGATGCCCAATGCACACGTCTCGGGATTTACCCTACCGCATGCAACCCTCCCTATTTACTGCGCCCGATGGAAGCGACCCAGGGTTTGGGTCACCCAACACCCACCACATGGGATTTACCCTGTGCAACACGTGCCTGGGATCTCACATTGGTGTCTTTTACTTCCCAAATGTGTGTGCATGTTTTTGTTCTAGCCTTGTTCGAGCGAAGCGTTCTAGCGACGTTCTAGCGCCGTTCTAGCGGGGCGGCGCTAGAACGGCGCTAGAACGTCGCTAGAACGGGTTTTTGTACTTGTTGGATTTCAGGTCAAAAATGTGTTTTTCTGAAAAACAAGGTATGGTAATAGGGGTCCAATTTGCACCCTTCATACCCCCGCCCCCCTATGCCCATGGGTCGGGGCAACCACTACTTTTTTTCGTTCTAGCCACTCTAGCGGCGTCTAGGCTAGAATGAGATTGGGTCTTCTAGTGTTTTCCAAGGGCCATACCAGACATCCCAGATCCCACATCCCATCTACTTTCTTTTTGTGACCTCCATTGCACCTCCACAGGCTGCTCCATCACCTCCAGGTGGACTATGGGTCTTTGGATGACCCGCACTGTGGGCCGCAGGCAGCCGGACCGGCGGCGGGATGGATGGGGCAGGCACCTAGGGTACATATGCACATATGCACATGATCCCAGCGCCCCCACCCATGGGCTTCCCTGCCCCACCTGTGCTTGTTCTGCCCCACGTGGCCCCTCACCATCACCACCACCAGCATCTCCCCCCAGTGGGACCTACCGCGGTGCACCACCACTTCCAACACCACCTGGCTCATCCAGATTTCCTTCACCACCTCCACCACCATCACCACCATCATGCGCACCACCACGTCCCTCAGCAGCACCTCCACCAATCCCAACATCCACCGCACCATCACCAACTGGTCCGCAGGGCCGGTTCCTATCCGCACACGATAACCGCAGCGCAGCCACTGCACGCGACACCACCCGTGCCGCATGCGTCAAATGGCAGTGCATGTTGGGCAGGGGTTCCATGACACACAGACACATAGAGACCATCACATTTGGTACATGTCTAGTCATATGTGCACACAAACACACACACACACACACACACACACACACATGCACGCACACATTTTGACATAGGCACGGGCACCGTGGGGTTGCCCTCCCTTCAAGCGTTGGTTGGGGGGGGGGGGGGGCGTCTTTGCTTTTGTCACACATTTTTCAGGGGGGGCTTGAGAACTACCTTGGGGGGGGGGTTTGACTTCAGGGGTGTGGGAGGGTGTTCTTTTTTTGTTTCACAGGTGGTTTTTTATTGGAATTTTTATGATATTGGACTGACGAACTGCAACTTCAAGTTGCAGGTATGCCATGCAATGCTGTGCAGTGTTGTGGTGTGTTGTGGTCTCGTAAGGTGTCAAGTGGTGTCATATAGTGTGGTGTGCTGTGGTGTGCTGCGGTCTGCTATAGTGTGTGATCTGCTTGTGGTGTGCCGTACTGTGCAGGGGGGGGGGGGTAGTGTGTTGTGGTCACATGACATGCCCTGTGGTGTGTTGTGTTGTCATGTGGTGCGGTCGGGTGTCATGTGGTGTGGTGTCGTGTCATGTGGTGTGGTGTGGTGTGGTGTCCTGGGGTAGAACGCCGCTAGAACAGTTCCCGCGAACGCCGCTAGAACAAAAATAGTAACTACTTATCAGCCCCTCCCCCCTCCCTTGGAATGGCAGTAATTACATGGGTACCTACAGACATGACATCACAGATCATACAGCGGCATGCAGCACCACACACCGCAGGGTGCAAACACCACACAGCGTGCCCCAACCAGCCAAACACCCAACAAATAACCCAAGCTGCCAAACAACCCAACCTGCCAAGCAACCAACACACCATTCAACCAACCAGACATGCAACCCTATCACACGATACCCCACCACAGCACACCACACCACATGACACTGTGTTGTAGTCGGCTGTGGTGTGTGATCTGCTATGGTGTGCCGTACTGTGCAGTGGCGTGGTGTGTTGTGGTCACATGACGTGCCCTGTGGTGTGCTGTGTTGTCATGTGCCGAAGGCGCTGTTACCAAATGGCAAGAGGCCGGGATGTCTACCCAAGGGCAAAGGTAAATGGGCTGGGCTGTGTGTGTTTTGCGCGCGCAGTGTGTGTGTACGTATATCTTTGGCGGAGAGAGGAAGAGTCAGGAAAAACCTGGTGGGCACCCCCTTGGCGGCCGTTGTTATTCCAGGAGCTCCCGCTGCACCCCCTCTCTTTCCGCTTGTTGGTGCAGACGTAGCTCCTACAACGCCCACGCCATCGTGCTGCCTAGGCCCAGGCGGGCCTTCAGTAATGTGGCGCGCGCCTTGGCGTGAGCGTACCAGACCCTGATGGACTCCTCTACGACGTGGCGGATGAACTCGGTGCCCAGCGTGTGGGGCCCCGTGCACTCCAGGTGGGCCTGCAGCATTGAGGGGGTCCGTAGGGCCGCTGCCCACTGCTCTAGCACTGCCGGCTCCCATAGCTGGTGGCGCACTGGGGCTGCCCGCTCGCCCATCTTCCGGTCGAGCCACGCGAGCCGCCGGCGGGCCGGCCCCCACTCATGGGCTTGGGCCGAGCAGGCCCAAAGGTGGGGCGCCGTCTCCCGCTGTGCCCCACATAGGAGGCACGTCGTGTCCAGCACCGTGTTCCGGTGGGAGGACCGGTGGACCAGGACTGTCATCACAGGGATTTTGTCCATACAGTGCGCCGTGACGTGGCGCTACTGGTCCTTGTCGAACCAGTCTAGGGGGAGCCCTCATCCCGGCATATAGTTGACTCCCCACCGGGCCTCATAGCCGGCCTGCGCCGGTATTGCGGCCCGATCCTGGAACCAGTCGCTCAGCGCCGTTGGGGAGAGCTGACACTGGTCGAGGTAGGGCACCGGGGGGGAGGAAAGAGTAAGGGCGCCTGAGGAGCCACGGTAAGTCCACCTCCGGCGGCTCCTACGTCGCCGCGTCCACACAGACGCTGAGGTCCGTGATCCAGTGCGACGGCGTGGTCACCACATTGATGGCGGACTCCGGGGAGAGGCGCTGCCCCCCCAGGACGGTTGCGTAGACGTGGTGGATACCATCTCCGCAATGGCCCCCCTCTTGGTACGTGCGGAGGGCTCCCACCGCCGCTTCCGAGTCCGGCACCAGCTAGTAAACTCCTGGCTGTTGCGCCAGCCCGCACACCTATGAGAGGAGGATCATTGCCTCCCCTTTCTGGGAGGTGCCCACTGTGCTGTGTTGTCATGTGGTGTGGTCGGGTGTCATGTGGTGGGGTGTGGTGGGGTATCGTGCAATAGGGTTGGCTGTTCGGTTGGTTGAATAGTGTGTTGGTTGCGTGTTTGCTTCGGTTTGTAGCTACGTTGAGTTGTTTGGCAGCTTGGGTTATTTGATGGGATTTTAGCCCTTTGGGGCATGTTGTGTGGTGTCTGCACCCTGTGGTGTGTGCCGTGGTATGCTGTTGTATGCTCTGTGATGTCATGTCTGTGGGTACACATGTATTTGCTGCCATTCCAAGGGAGGGCCCGGGGGGGGGGGGCTGGTGAGCATTTACTATTTTCGCGGGAACTGTTCTAGCGCCGCTAGCGGGCCGCTAGAGCGCCGCTAGAACGCTGCTAGAACAGTTCCTGTGAACGCCGCTAGAACAAAAATATTAAATGTTTACCAGCCCCTGAGTGTTTGGCTGAAACTGCGCGCCTCGTTATACGAGGCGCAAATCAGGCTCGGCGCGC
Organism: Eutreptiella sp. 'Long Island Sound 2002'; assembly: GCA_964036045.1. Classification (NCBI taxonomy): domain Eukaryota; phylum Euglenozoa; class Euglenophyceae; order Eutreptiales; family Eutreptiaceae; genus Eutreptiella; species Eutreptiella sp. 'Long Island Sound 2002'. The sequence goes on from OZ038378.1 coordinate 81,536,990, forward strand.
GCCTCGTTAGCACCAACCCCCCCCCCCCCCCCCCCGTGCGCCTCGTTAGCGCGAAACCCCGCCGTGCGCCTCGCTAGCGCGCCAAACCCCCCCCCGTGCGCCTCGTTAGCGCGCAAACCCCCCCCTTGTGCACCGCCTTGTATGTGGACCTCCCTCGAAACTGCGCGCCTCGCTAAACGAGGCCTAAATGGGGCTCGGCGCATGCCTCGTTAGCGCCAACCCCCCCCCCCCCCCGTGCGCCTCGTTAGCACCAAACCCCCGCCCCCGTGCGCCTCGTTAGCCCCAAACCCCCCCCATCGCCTCGTTAGCGCCAACAACCCCCCCCCCCCCCCCGGCGCCTCGTTAGCGCCAAACCCCCCCGTGCGCCTCGTTAGCGCCAAACCCCCCGCCGGGCGCCTCGCTAGCGTGCCAAACCCCCCCCCCCCCCCCGTGCGCCTCGTTAGCGCGCCAAACCCTCCCCCCCCTGTGCAACGCCTTGTATGTGGACCTCCCTCAACTTCGGCTCGCTTCGCTCGATGCGGGGGACGCCCCCGCACCCCCTGAATAACTAGCCTTCTGCGGTGGCTACATACCGCCTTTTGTGTGCACCGCCTTGCGTATGCACCGCCTTGTGTGTATACCGCCTTTTGTGTGTACCGCCCTGCCTGTGGCCCCGTAAATAACAAGACTCCTGAGGTGGCTACAGACCGCCTTTTGTGTGCCCCGCCTTGTGGGTGTATTGCCTTTCGTGTGGCCCCTTATATAACAAGACTCCTGTGGTGGCTATAGGCCGCCTTTTGTGTGCACCGCCTTGTGTGTGTACCGCCTTCTATGTGTACCGCCGTGCTTGTGGCCCCTTAAAGAACAAGACGCCTACGGTGGCAACAGACCGCCTTTTGTGTGCACCGCCTTGTGTGTAAACCGCCTTGTGTATGCACAGACTTGTATGCGGACTACGTGTCTCGTGAGTGCAAACCCCCCCGCCCGTGGGACTCGTTAGCGCGCCAATCCCCCCCCCACCCGCCTCGTTAGCGCCAAACCCCCCCCGCGCGCCTCGTTCGCAACCCCTCCCCCCCCTTGCGCCTCGTTAGCGCCACCCACCCCCCCCCGCGCCTCGTTAAACGCTCGTCTCGGTCAAGCCCCTCCCCCCTCCCTTGGAATGGCAGTAATTACATGTGTACCCAAACACATGACATGGCGGGTCATACAACAGCATACGGCACCACACACCACAGGGTGCAGACATCACACAGCAAGCCCCAACCGGCTAAACACCCAACAAATAACCCAAGCTGCCAAACAACCCAACCTGCCAAGCAACCAACATACCATTCAACCAACCACACCAACCACACCACATGAAAACAGAGCACACCACAACGCATGTCATGTGACCACAACACACTACCCCCCCACACAGTACAACACGCCACAACCAATCACACACTATAGCAGACCGCGGCGCAGCACAACACACCAAACCACACCACACCACATGACACCAGCCCACAGCACATGACATCAGACCACACCACATGACACCGCAACACACCACAACGTACCTTTGGTGTGGTAGTGTTTGGGGCACCTCTAGGATTTCTTCGGGTGTTGGTTCGTCGGGTGGGTTCATCCAGCCATAGTCCAGGCGGTTTGTGGCCGGTCTGTATTTAGCAAAACCTGTATTTAGCTTCGAACTTGGCCCACTGCGGCACCTGGCACTCTCTGAACTGGCCTATTTGATAAAAAAAACCCACCACTGCGCACCTCATGTGACCAAAACATAACACACCACGCCACTACACAGCACATCACACCATAGGAGATCACACACCACAACAGACTACAACACAGCACATCACACCACTTTACACCTTACAAGACCACAACACACCACAACACTACACAGCATTGCATGGCATACCTGCAACTTAAAATTGCAGTTCGTCACTCCAATATCATAAAAATTCCAATAAAAAACCACTCCTGAAACAAAGAAAAGAACACCCTCCCAGACCCCTGAGTTCAACCCCCCCCCCCAAAAGATAGTTCTCAAGCCCCCCTTGAAAAATGTGTGACAAAAGCAAAGACGCCTCCCCCCCAACCAACGCTTGAAGGGAGGGCAACCCCACACTGCCCGTGCCTACGTCAAAATGTGTGCGTGCATGTGTGTGTGTGTGTGTGTGATAATTTGTTGTTTGTGTTCTACCAGGGCTATTATATCGTTCTAGTATTGATCTATTGTAGGCCAGAACATCTACGCTAGAGTGTTCTAGCCTAGAACGAGTTTGGGTCTTCTAGCGTGTACCAAGGGGGGATGTGGGACAAATGGCGACCCCATAGGGCACCGCGCCCACCGCAAACAGCACCTTCACGTCAGGCGTGCTAAGCGGCGGGCAGTCGTTGTCCAGCACTCGCCGCAGGCAGAGGTTGGCGAAGTGGTCCCATCCTTTGTCCCTGGCTGGACGATCAGCGTCCACGCGTGCCCGGAACGCAGCTCACGTGTGCTGCCTGTGCCTGATGAGGTCCGAAACCGTGTCCGCCGGACGACGGGCACGTCGCCAGAGGGTTGACCGCTCCAGGAGGTTGGTCAGGATTGGAGGCAGCGACATGTTGCTTACGAGGGCCAGGCGAGCTACGGGGAGAAGGGCCGGGGGGGGGGGGCATGCGATCTGGAGCGCCGGTGCCCTGAGGAGAGGGTCTGGGGCAGGCCTGGGAGCACAAGCACTCAACACAACAAGTAGCACGACAGTCCCCCTTTGTGTCTCCCACTCTTCCTTTCAACAGAGTTTGTCTCGCTTGCCCCCCCTGTCCTTGCGCCCCTGCGCCTCACTCCCCGCCCACTCTTTGCTTCCCGAGCCCCGCCCCTCCGTGCCCCCCATTGCCTACTGTTGCCCTGCTCCTCGCCGCATGACACTAAGCACGACACCTAGCACGACAGGTGGTAGTGGGTGGGTGGTGGTGGGGTTGAGTGGGGAGGGGGCTTGGGAGCGCCAATACATAGCTCTGAGCCATGGAGTTTTCCCTTGGGGGGGGGCGCTGTTTGCACTCCCCGGGTGTAACGCTGTTGTACGGGCCGTCCATTTGTACCCGCCTCGTGCAAATGGACACGCGCCGTAACCAGGTACGCTGGCCTTCCCCCACACCGGGGTCCGGTACACAGTGGGTCATTGGAGGAGCCCTTGCGGGGCCTGCGTGTCTCTTGCCGGTCTGGATGGACGGTGTGCCCTACCCGCAGCCCCTCACAGTACACGAACTGCAGTACGTGCCGTGGGGAGTGCTCTGTGTCCAGCCCATTGCCCACCCCCCCCGGCCGGTGCCACCATGGACCGCTGGCCTACGGTTCCAGGTGTATCCCGCCTTATTGCTGCCGCTAAGGCGGGGCCGATACGGTCACCGGGGGGGTGGGGGGGACTAACCCCGCAGGTTAGATCCGCGCCAGCGTCCCCCATCGGAATTTACCCAAGTTGTGAGATTCACTCCACGTGATGTGCTCCGCCCACGATTTTCCCCGCCCAACGATGCCTGCATGGGATTTACCTCACCTGATGGGCGTCGCCCGGGATCTACCCCATGCCAGGCGTGCTGCACAGCATTTTGTCCGCAAAGCGCGTGTCACCAGGAATTTACCTTGCCCAATGCCCATTGCCTGGGATTTACCGCACCTGACATGCACACCCAAGATTTACCGTATTTGATGTGCGCCACCCAATATTTACCTAGCGCTTGCCTGGGATCACCGTGCCTAACACATTATTGTGATTTATGAAGCCTAGCGCACGCTGCCCAAGATTACACTGACCAACACACGCTGCCATTGATTTGCCGTGCCCAATGTGAGCGTGATGGGATTTACCGTGCATGACATGCACCACATGTAATTTACCTGACCCAAAAACCATCGCTGGACATGCGCCACACAGGGTTTGGTATGCCCGATGCGCTTCACCAGACACCAAATGCAACCGGATAAGATGTACCACAATATACTAACACAACCTAGCATGTACCCCGCCCAATGCGCACCCCTATGAATTTAAACCCGGCCCCCAAATCGGGGGAAATTTTCCAACAAATGGAGGCAACGAATCGGGGGACCACTGCCACATTGGTTGGCAACACAGCTTCCCACTAACCGATATTTGTGACCCATCCCCATGCACAGTTAAGGCACATGGAAACCCATATTACATGTGCCGAGGATTCTGCCTCTTACCCTTAGGGACAATATCCACTTGCAATCCTGTTAAAAACTGGTTGATAGGTTTCCCAAATGCAGTGAAAAAGGTTCACTGTAGATGGATGATCACGTGTTGCCAGTGAAGCATGTCAATTGCCTTGTCTAGGACTGTTTTTTTATCAGCACCATTTGTGTCCAGCTATCGATCCTTGTCTTTACGGCCCACCTCAGCGTTGAGCCACTGCAACTCCTTGGACAAAAAATTTGCATGATGCTAAGTGGCCTGAGAAATTGATGATCACACAGTATTTGTGTAGTTCCGCAAGAGCTGTGCTACTGCAGCCATATACCGTTGTCGTCGGCTGGGTGACCAATTGCCATGCACAAGGGAGCGCATACATCTCAAGTGTTCGCGAAGGGCCGCCATTGCTGGGTGTTCCAGCATTGTGGCCCCAAAGCGGTCACCTGTGTGCCCCCCGGAATGTACGCTATTGCGCCGGGCTGAAGAAAACAGCTAAACGGTCCTTGAAAGCCTTGGAACAATACCCTGCATTGTCAAATAAGACAAGTGCAACACGTGTTCGAGGCAGCCCAAGCTACTATAATTGCATCAGCAATAGGGTTGTTGTTCATACAGCTGTCCCTTGCTAGAAATGCATAGTAATGTAACAAATGCGGTACCTTGTTGCCAGCATTATATTAAAACGGTGCTTGTCAATCAAATAACAGAGATGTGACTGCTCCCTTTGAAAGATCAGTGCGTAGAAGGTCTAGCAAGGCCTATCGAACCTGTTTGATTATAGTTGGTATAATATACGTTTCTCCTTGACTCTTACCACATACATACCCTCTGGCGGTACTATATGTATGGAAAAGGGGGCGCATTTCATCCATCAATTGAAGACTACGCCCATGCGCAAGTAGCGTGAAGATGATGTCATTTGATAAGAAGCGCAGACTTTCGGCTGCAGGGCCATTTGTATTGTGAGACGGCTTGAGAGCTCATAGGGCAGCACTACATCCTGCCCATTTGGCATTTTCTGTTCCTTGCCCCTTTGCCAGTCTACCATGGCAGTACGGTGCTGCTTCTCACGCCCCCATGCCCCACTTCTGAGCTTGGTATTTCCCTAGCATCGGCTTTTTGGACTGCTGCTTTTTCTCCTCTGCTTTCCGTTTCTGGGGTTCTTTGCGCTCCGCATATTCCTTTGTCTATGGCTCTCGGGGCCGTCGGGTGTCTCCCGTGTCCCCCGTGGGGAAGTGTTGGGTCTGGGAGTTTTGGGGTCGCCGAATCCAAATTCGGGGTTGTTTTTGTGCGGTTTTGGGGTTTTTAGGGTCAGAGCCACTGTGGGAACTTGGCTCTCGCGTTCTGTGTGTCCTCGGTGTCCCTCTTTTCCCCCAATGGTGCCTTGCATGCGTCGCGCCCGTCGCACGCGTCGCGCACGTCTTTTTTTTTTTGGCTCTCGGGTTGTCTTCGGGGACGGTTGCTTGTCGGGCGCGTTCTGCTTGTTTTGCACGGTTTTCTTTTAGGGACAGCGTCCGGCAACACGGAGGGGGGTTGGCTCCCCCGAGACTTGAGGACTATTGGTAAGCCTTGTAGGGACCGGTAGCCACCGGCAGGTCTGTTCCCTTTTTAAAAGCGACACCGAAGTGCCAGTGACGTTGAGTAGGCCGCGGTCCTGTAGCAAACAAGTAGTCCACAAGGCAATACCCGGGCCACGAAGGCCACACGTTCTCCCATAGGCCACAAGTTGCACCCACGGCCACGGAGGCCAAACCACCAGGCGACTAAACAGTGCATCGTTGTCATCGCCTTCCGTAGCGTTTTTTAGACACAAAAAGTGACCGGTGGTTGGATTTTGAAAAAGCCGAGAAATACGAGCATCGCTGTGTCCTGTGTGTCTAGCGTGCCATGCGCTCTGCCTTTGCACGTGTCCTTGCAATCCGTTGTTCGTCCCGCATGTCCTGCATGTTCTCCATTGCACTGGTCCTTGTGTCCAGGCATGGCGCTGCCGCTCTACCCGTCATCATAGCAAGTCGCTAGGTCACACTTGGAGAAATGCGACCCGATGTCGGCGGGCGACATCGAGCCTGGCACAGCCGCGGTGATTTTTCAAATTCAGCAGCAGACCGGTGGATATCGCGTGGGCTGGGTGCAAGGGGTCAAGGACCTCAAGGACCCCAAGACAAAGAAAGTCGAGGACGGCCTCTACCTGTCGCAGGCGATTAGCTACCAAATACACACCCGCGAGAACAAGGAGACCGGTGCCAAAGAAAGGCGTATCGCGAACCGAAGGAGCCAAGGAAATTTCGCCATGGCAATCCACAAAATCAAGAACGGCTGCTTTCTGGGGATTCGTCCCAGATGAGGTGTGGGCGCGTCCTGCGCGTCGTTTGCGTTGGCTCTGTCTCCGTCCCTGGGGCCTGTCTGAATGTCGTGCCTGCTATGCACCTCAGGAGTCCCAGGCTCCTCTACTGTCCCTAGGGACAGGGAAGCGTGGGGCGCGTCGTGCGCGTTCTCCACCTCCTGTACCCATGTCGCTAGCCGGGGAAGAAGTCGAAGAAAGGGAAAGAGAAGTCAAAGAAGCAAAAGGAGCAGCAGAAGGAGAAGGAGCAAACAAAGAAGAAGAAGAAGGAGGGAAAGAAAAAGAAGACGAGGGGCCAAACTCCAAAGAAGAAGGAGGAAGCGGCGGAGGAAGGGGACGAAGATGAAGAAGAAGAGGATGAGGAGGATGACGGGATAGTAATTCTCGGCAAAAAGCAGGCCAGGGTGGCGTCGGGTAACGCAAAGGTGGCCAGGATGACAGCGGCGGGGACCGCTATGGGGAGGCTGGTGAGGTCAACGTTGTTGGAGAGGGAGGACCCCATGTCCCCAGACAGTGGCAAGGGAAGGTCCAGATCAGGGTCGGGTAGCGAGTCCAGCAGCAGCGGCAGCAGCAGCACCAGCACCAGCGTCAGCAGCAGCAGCAACAGCGGTGACACCGAGCACGACGAGCCAAGCAAGTTGGCAAAGACCAAAAGTGCACTTCGCCATGTCAAATCAGAGGAAGTGGTCGCGCGGGCGAAAAAGACACACTTTTACGTCGAGACCTCAGGGCGGCCCCCACGTGTGTTGCCTACCAAGGCAACCCGCCAAGAGAAGCATAAGAGCAGCGATACCCACCAGCGAAGTCTCCAAATCCTAGAGGAGTTCCTGCAAGAGTACGACAGCAGCCTGGGGTAACTGGTACACCATTACAAGGAGTCTTGTAAGAAGAAGGACCACCCTGCAGAAGGTGTGTACCCTCTGCGTGTCATTCGTGCTGTCTCTCGACATGTCTCCGGCCGCCTGGACGTTCGTCGCGTGTGTTCTGCGCGCTTTGCGTGTTGTCTCCAATCATGTCCCTGGCGCCTTGGCAACGTTCCACACGTCGAGCGTGTTCTCCAGCTGACCCCTTTATTTTGTAGAGCGGCACGATTGGGCGATGGCGGTCATCTTGACGTCGAACGCGGCTCCACGTACCATCCAGGCCGTGCTGGGGTGCGGAACAAAGAATTGTTCAAGTGCAAGCAAGGCCCACGAGTACTTCAAGTAGCACTTCCCCACCAGTGCTCCGGCACAGGCGGCCGCCTCGATGTTGCGGGCCATGGCGCGGTGCACAATAGGTTGTGACATGGCGGTGCCATGCACGGAAGGTCAAGATGTTGGCAGCGTCAAGACGGAAGGCGTGTCGTTGGGTGGGCTGAGTGCTGCGGCGGCGCGGGAGGCGTATGGCACAAGCGGCGACAAGAGGAGGCGTGGGGATATGGATACGTGGAGTGGGTTCCGCGGGGAAGACCTCATCGACATGTCGTTCGAGAAGATGGCTGGCAAATATGAGCGGACCTTGAAGGCGGCCAGGTTGCTCCGCTACATGTTGACACAGGATGGGGCCGACGATGAGACCCTTGCAAATCCGGGCAAGAACTGGAGGCTGATGCGCAGCAGGGACTATGACGACTACATGACTTTGAAGCGCCAGCGGGTATGTCACTGCTGTACGCGCTCTGCATGTCGTACGTGTCGGCTCCATTATAGGCGGCTCTATACGCACGTAACAAAATTGCCACAGTTCCCAAATGGGTACCACCCCAAAACGAGGGCTGAAAAACCACTTTGAAAAATTGCATAATTGTGCTTTGCAGGGAACACCCCCCAAAACCTGTGAATTATCAAAAATGACTGTGTGTAGGGGGAACAACATGTGCCAGTCAAAAGTCATGTATCCCCTTCAAATTTGGGCACTGCAGTGTCCATCCAAAGAAAAATCCAATTCTTCCAAATCATCCGCTGCTGCATTTCAAACCACACCGTAAAATGCAACCTAAAAAATGAAGCAAGGAGGACGACGGGCAAACACATGCAAAAATCTGGTTTGCTTTTTGTTACCGCGTCTGCTGACCCAGTCACTGTGATTTTATGCGAAGCGTGACAAACAATGCACCACCCGTGAAGCCAAAAAGCAATGAAGGCGCCGCTAGAGCAGCCAATGCAATAATAAATGAGGGCAACAATGCCTGCAAAAGAAATGGCGCAAGAGGGGTAGAAAAAAGGCGAGTGGATGAATTTGGGCACTGCAGCGCCCAAAATTACAAAAACATGAAAAAGGGCACCAGTCTCACACCTGTGTGACACAAGACACATGGCAGTGTGCAGTCCGCGCCCAAAACAAAGCAGAAGGTTACACCAAGCTTGCGACCCCATTGTGAAATGGGTCGTAATGTGTTGTTGTTGTTCTCATAGGCGCTTGTACGATGTATTGAAACGGAACTCTCACATTCATGTACCCCGTATGGGCTAAAATTTGACTTTCACTACTTTTGAGCACTGCATTGCCCAAATTTTTAAACAGTTGGCAAATTTACCCGCTTCAATTCATTGTGGTGCATAGGTTCCTCGAAGGGCAAGAAAGGCCAACGCTTGTGCTTGCGTTGCGTTGGGTGGCATTCACGGTACAAAATTTTTTTTGGTTACGGAGAGACAGACAAACCGACACGCAAGCAGACAAACAGACAGATAGACAGAGAGACAGTCCGATGCACAGCCCGACAAACTGACGAACAGATAGACATATACACGGACGGACAGACCGACAGGCAAACAAACAGACAGACAAATAGACAGACATACAGGCAGACAACAGACAGACGGACGGACGACTAGACGGACGGACTGTGGGACAGAGAGACACAAAGAGAGAAACACAGAAGACCAACCGTCAAACAAGACAAGACAGACAGACGGACGGACACATGGACAGACGGAGAGACAGGTACAATGGTTGTCCTCCTACTACCACACGGTTGCTCCCTCATGCATCTGCACAACGTTGCGCACAGAATATTGACCTCCTTCCGCCCAGATTATATCATGCAAATGGGTTTTGAGTTCATTTGGGAGCTGCAGTTCCCAAAATATTACAAACCAACATTTTGAGGTCTCTAATGTACTATGTCGGGTGCCTGCCTCAAAGTCTCACCCCCTGTAGCAACCATTATCGGGTCTTGCCATCAGTTGTGCACGATATGTGCAATGTAATCATCCACGTGATCAAATCCCCCCCTCTAAACTACTGTGCCATTCCATGTTAATGAAATACACCCCGTATAGGTGTTGCCTTGAGGTTCAAAACTTTGGCACACTTATTCTAGTAGGGGGATTGTTGGTTGATGGAGTTTGGTTGTCCGTGTGTAGTGTAATGGTTGATATGATGAACACCCCCACTCTCCAGTGCACCACCGTTGCGCGGTGCTGAGGTACACTCCTGCACAAGTGTTATGCCATTGGTCCAACACTTTCACACGCATTTCTTACTAGGGGCCTTGAAGGTGGATGCGGATTCGGTCGTCTATAGGGTGTCTTCCAACACGGAGTCAATCGTGTTTTCGAGTGTTTCATCACAATTTGTGGTTGTTATTTCTAAAATGGCTGTAGATGGTGCAAGACTCCGCACAGACAACCAAGTTTGTCTCTACCTTCAATGCCCCTGGTAAAAAACGTGGGTGAAAGTGGTGGACCAGTGGCACAACAATTGTATAGAGGTCTGCTTCATCACCGCGCACGGTCGTGCTCTAGAGAGGGGTGGCATTCATCATGTCAAACATTATACTACACACAGACGACCAAATTGCATCGACCGACAATGCCCCTACTAGAATATTGGTGCCAAAGTGTTGAAGATCTAGCACAACACTTATACGGGGTGTACTTCATCACCGTCGAATGGGGAAGAAGAATAGAGGAGGGTATTTGATCATGTGGACGATTACATTGCACATACCTAGCATGAATTGTGGCAAGATCCGGTAATGCTTGCCATAGGGGATCGCACTATGAGGCATGCACTGGACAAGACATTAGAGACCTCAAAATATTGACTTCCTAAATTTTGGGAACTGCAGTGCCCAAATCAACCCAAAGCCCATTTGCATGATCATCTGGGCGGAACGCTGTCAATGTTTTTTGCAAGGTTCTGTACATGCATGATGGAGCAGCATTGTGGTAGCAGGAGGACAGATAGTGTGTCTATCTCTCCGTCCGTCCGCCTGTCCATCCGTTCGTCTGTCTTGTTTCGTATGTCTATTTGTCTTCCGTGTGTCTATCTAGGTGTCTCTCTGTCTATCCCTTCGTCCGTCCATTTGTCCGTCCGTTGTCTGTCTGTGTGTCTATTTGTTTGTCTGTTTGTTTGTTTGCCTGTCGGTCTGTCCGTCTGTCTATGTGTCCATCTGTCTACCTGTCTGTCCGTCTCTCAGGGTGTCTGTCGGATTGTCTGTATGCCTCTCTGTGTCTATCTGTCTGTTTGTCTGCTTGCCTGTCGGTTTGTCTGTCTCTCCGTAGCCAAAAAATATTTGGTACCATGAATGCCACCCAACGCAACGCAGGCACAGGTGTTGGCCTTTCTTGCCCTTCGAGGAACCTATGCACCACAATGAATTGAAGCGGGTAAATTTGCCAACTTTTTAAAAATTTGAGCACTGAAGTGCTCAAAAGTAGTGAAAGTCAAATTTTAGCCCATACTGGGTACATGAATGTGAGAGTTCCGTTTCAATACATCGTGCAAGCGCCTATGAGAACAACAACAACACGTTACGACCCGATTGACAAGAGGGGGGCAAGCGTGGAGTAACTTTGTGCAATGTGGATTCACCTATAGAGACAACTAGACACACACTTTCAATGACCCCCCTAAAAAGTACAACCAGAAGGTTTGGGCACTGCAGTGCCCAAAATTTTCAAATGCTAAGATTCCAAGCCCTGAAGCGGGGGTGTATATGTGCAGCTCTAAAAGCAACAAAAGGCGAGGTTGTGGTATCCCACGATGAAAATCCACGTGGGGTTGGCCGAAAAAATGATATGCTTTTTTTGGGTGCAAAAAACGGATGTTGAAATCGCCATGATTCGTGCCTATTAGCAACGAAGTCTACGTGCGTATAGAGCCGCCTAAGTCTATCGCTGTCCCTGGCGACCCTCGTCACTGCTGCACGCGCTCTGCGCGTCATACGTGTTGTCTCTGCTCCTGTCCCTGGCGCCCCTCATCAGTGCTGCACGCGTTCTGCGCGTCATACGTGTCGGCTCCTGATTTACAGACTGCGTAGCCGGCATACTATCTGCAGCCCTAGCCGTACGACTACTACGCCCAGCCGTATGAGTACTACGGGCAGCAGCCGGTGTATGCCAAGTACCAAGCGCAACCCATGTACCACGGGTACGGGTCTCACCCGGAGGAGCACATTCACCAAGAGGACCAGCCCCCGACCCCCCCTGGCGTCCCTCCCGCACCGGTGGTTGACGAGGGGGGGGAAGTAGACGTCCCGCTCAAGAAGGAGGAGGACGAGGCGGTGCCGCACGGGGGCGCGCCGGAGCCGAAGGCCAAACCAGAGGAAAAGCCGGAGGATTAGCAGGAGGCGGTGCCCCACAGGGGCGCGCCGGAGCCGGAGGGTAAGCCTTAGGACAAGCAGGAGCCCGCAGATCCCCGCCAACCACCCCCAGCCCGTGGAGAACCAATGTTGACACAAAAGGGTCCGGAAGCCGATGTGGCCACAGGTGGTGGATCGGGGTGCGGGTGCGTTTTGTCCCATGCGTTATGGCCGTTCCGCATGTCTGGCTCCGATGTGGCTCTGGGGACAAGGAGCAGTTTTACGCGTTCTGCACGTCGGCTTTATGCGTGTCCCTGGGAACCTCCGGCGCGGCCTGCATGTTTCACGTGTCCTGCACAATGGGCGTCTGAGGCTCCGTATGAAGATGACGAAGAATGGGACGCGGATGCGGTACTCGGGAGACAGACAACGCAGCCAGCAAGGGCCTGTACTCCGTGGGACGCACTGGGCAGCAGACCACACTGACAACCGGTACAACGGTACAGGCAGCGAGGATTTCATTGACAAGGAATGGGAGTGGGAGGACGTGCAGAACGCGGCCGACACGCGCATCGTCCCCGGGGACAAGTTGAGAGACAGCGTGCAAAACGCGCCCAGCTTCGGTGCGGACCCGGGACCAGCCGAGGGACAGCGTGGAGGGGGAGGAAACAGAGGGGGGACAGTGGACAGTGGGCAGTGGGCAGTGAGAAGCGCACACCAGCGGTGTGCTGGTACCCGGTGCAGTGTGCATTGTGGAGCGGGTGGCTGCCGCGCTGTGAGGCCCTGCCTGGTTGGGGGCCCAAGCTGCACAACAACCCATCTCCTCCATCAACAACCCCCTATTGTGCGCATCCCCCCAGCGAGGAAAGCCTGCCCTCGCTGGAGGGGTGGGGCTGAATGGTGCGGTGGTTACCTGGGAAGCGGTGCATTATGTGGCAGGGAAGGCCGGCGTTGGGGCAGCGGGCCCAAGAGGGGGACAGCGGGTGGCAGCGGCGGCGGGGGAGGAGGAATGGAAGGACAGAAGGAAAGTTAAAGGGAGGTAAGGAGGCAAGGGAGCCCAGCGCTCCGTGAGTCAGTCCTAGACGCGTGGACTTGTGATTGGTCTCGCGAGGCCTTGGTAGCTGGGGCAGCTTCCCCTTGGGGAGTGGCGGAGCAATGTACATACACATTTCTATATTTGCGGCACTTTTTTGTCACAGCTAGTGTGCTGAGACGCGCACGACGCCCCCGACGCCCGCAACGCACTGTGCGGCCCCAAGGACAGCATGGGGGACATCATGAAGGACGCGCAAAACGTGATTGTGGCACCAAGGACAGGTCTGGGGACAACGTGCACGACATGCAGAACGCATGCATCTTTTGTTAACAGCTCACACATGCCCTCATTGGACCATCTTTCGGAGGGGCCGCTCCCACGTTCCCAGTGCAAAAGTGATCTGTCGCAGCCCATACGACCCGGGGTCTCAAGACTGGATGGCTTCAACATCGATGAGGCTTGGGACTACATGCTAAAGCCAATAACCGGGCTGCAGTGCGCCATCCTCATTGCAAAACACCAAGAGCAACTCATTCCATGGGTGGACAAGTACGTCGTGCGCGTCATGTGCTGCGGCTCCGGACGTCGTGCGCGCTCTGCACAGTGGCTTCGTTTGTTGTTCCTCGCCTTGGCACTGTGTTCCCACGTGTGTGTCTTAACCATTTGTAGGTACGATTCGTTCCTCATTAGCCTCGGCATGGTCCGGCCGGTACAAGTGGACGGCATTTGGGATACAAAGCATCTACCGTACAACAAGTACATGGCTTCCCTCTTACCCCGGTCTATATACTACCGGTGACAAAAACTTCTAGAGACCGATGGTACTGACCTCCTTGAGGAGTGCAACTCCGTGTGGAGTGCAGCGTAGGATATCGGTGGGGCGGTGTGTGGGGACGAGGCCATTGCCCCCCACACCGCTGGCCGGTGCATGGGGCTACGGCAATACATCGCCCGCAAGCCCCATGCCACCGATATATAAAGTTATACGTCCTTGCCGACAACACGGGGGTGTACGTTGTGGACGTCTACCTCTACACCGGCCGTCGGGGGAGAGTCCGGCGGTTTGGGTCGTGTTCGGAAGCGCCTCCTGGGGCTCTGGTCGCGACTCATCCCACCTGGGAACGTGTTCGTGGCCGATAGCTTCTTCGGAAGCCATGCCATGGCACAAGACCTCTCGGCCCGTGGGACCCCTTACTTGATGCTCATCAAGAAGGACAGGCGGGATGCTGGCCTAACAAAGGCCAAGCAGTCAACCCAAGAGGGCGATTGTGCACAGGCCATTGTGGACGGCAACTACGAGCTGTGCGTCTACAAGAACCCAAAGGTTGGGCACAAGCCCCCGAAAATCTTCCCCTTCCTTACCAATTGTTGGTACGGGGTCGACGATTCCGCACGGGATCGGAGGGGCAACAACCTCACGGCCGTGGTGGCTAAGTCCCGCGAGGTCTCCCGTGCCGTGGACGGAGCAAACCAAATAACGCTGCAAATGCGCCAAATGAGGCGCCAAATGACATGATGCCACGCCGTGCGTGCCTGCATGTTGCGGTACGCGGCCGGGAATGCCTTTGCAACATGCAAGGCGTTGGGGTTGACGGACGAGAAGGCCACCATGTGGGAGTTCCAGTCGGACATCCTCAAGCGGCGGCACTTTGCGCAGCCTGAGGCTCCCGCGGCCCGCCCGGAAAGCGTGGTACACACATCGGTCCGGCACACCTAGCGGAAGCTCTGCACCTATTGTGGTGAGGGCCGAAGGCATTGGGCATGCGCGGTATGTGGCACGGCCATGCACATCGCGTGCTTTGGGACCGCCCATGATGTAGAGTAGGTCATGGGCGATGACGAGACGGACGTGGGGGCGGAGCCTCTGCTATCCCTACCCATGGGACCAGTACGAACCCTGGTGGGACAACCACGTAGGCTGGATACCCAACTGTGAGGACGCGGCCCCATCCACCCACCCACCCCACACACACACACACGCACACGAACCGCATGGTGCATCTGCACATCAGTGTCGGGAGCGTCCTGCGCGTCCTTCGTGTCCTGGGTTGGTGGCTCTCAACATGTCCCCGGAGCCACACAGCATTTTGCCCCCAACGTCGTGCGCGTCATGTGCGTCCTACGTGTCCTAGAACGTTTAGGTTTGTTTGCCGGGGACACGCAGGACATTTTCCATGGCTCTGGTGGTGAATGGCGGCTCTGTAGCCAAACTTGAAGCAACTACCTATGGCGCCCCATTGGCAATGTGCTTTGCACAACTGTATTCATGTAGGTTGGTAAAGATGTGGTGCGTAATGGTGTCTTCCCGTTCATCGTCAACACGGTTTGCAGCACTTCATTGTCATCGTAACGACCGTATTTTCCGAACTTTTCCACGTGTTGATCAACAATCTTGCATTTTGACACTGTTTTGCGTCCTCCACTTGGCTGCGATACATGTGGTTTGGACTTCATCACAGCCCAAGAAGTCGTAGCCGTTACGCTAGTCGTAACAGTTGCAGTGGTTGTTGCTATTGCATTGGCCATAGTGGTTGCACGGGTGGCCGCTAATACGGTGCAGGAACTTGTAGCAGCACCGGTGGCCGTACCTGCAGATACGGTGTAGGAACTTGTAGCAGCACTGTAGGCAGCAACGGTTGATGATACAATATGAATCTGGGAACTAGTGGAACTGGTGGTAGTCGTCACACTTCTAGCAGCAAGTTTGGTTGCAAAAAATGGATAGGGTTGACGATAACGTATAAAGAGCAAACACAATTCAGCATCTGTTGGCAACTGAGAATGGTGTTGTGCTACTTGGGCTTGAACAGAAGGTGCAAGATGTATCACTGCCTGCAATTAAAGGTGGAGCGCTTGCAACCACAAATATGACATGCCATGGAGGTAACAGGAGCCTGTCCGTACAAGACACGTAGACTCTAAGTACTGTCAATTATTAACAGGGCCAAGAATGCAACGAATCGGGGCACATAATCGGGGCAAATTCGGGAAATCGGAATTTGCCCCTTCCGTTATGCCCCGACGCACGCAACCTAGCGTTTGCCCTACCCGACGTGCAAGGCCTGGCATTGTAAGCACGTGCAGAAACTTACCTTGCCCAACAAATTCTGTACCCCTCAATGCCCACTGCCTAGGATTATGCAGCAACTACTGCACACATCCCGGATTTTGCTCCGGTCAACGCTCAACGCACATAGGCATTTGCACCACCCCACTCCTACCGTGTGAACTTCCCCAGCAAACAACCCCTTCCCACACCAATACACCGTACAGAATGTGGTTGCTTGGCGTTTACCCTACCTGTACACCCGCGGAATGACCCCGCCCCACACGTACGCCCAAGGATGTACACCGCGTAACATCTTGTGCCCACAATTTACCTACCCCATGTGCGATGCCATAACGTTTACACCACCCAATATGCACCGCTTGGATTGTACCTCGCCCAAAGAAAATCCTAGGTGTTTTGCTTCAGGGGCACGAAATCCTGCAAAGTGCGCATCCGTGTAGGTGTATCTTGAGGGGTGGGTGTACGGTCCTAGCAAGTAGGCAAGGGGTGTGGCATGGCAAAAATCTCGGGCAACACACATATTTTTCTTGTAGGGCAAGTCTCTCGCGGCAAGCGTTAGGTTTGGCCAATTCCCGGAGGCACTTGACCACTGGAGCAAATTGCAAGTGGCAATCAACATTGACACGCACGGCAAACAAAGTATTGCGCGGCGCGTGGGGTTAATCTTGAGCTGCATATGTGGGTGAGTGCAAGTTGCGCATGTCCGGTGTGGTAAATCCGAGTAGCTGTTTGCCAGGCGGGCTAAACCCAAGGTGGTGCGCGTGGCAATGGGTAAATCCTACGCGACGTGCGTCCAGCATGGCATGAGTTGGGCACTGTCCATCGGGTGGGGCCACTCCGCGGGGGCTTGAGCATAGTTCGTTGAGGGGGGCACACGACAGGCGGGGCCAATGTCAGGTGGTGAATGTTGGGCAGGGTGAATCCTCAAGGGTGTGCATTGGGTGGGAAACATCCCGGATGGCGGATGTCCGGCACATGAGGCACATTGACACACACTCGGAGTGGTAAAATCATGGCCCAGCTCCATGGGGGGCACTCAAGCTCAGACGCTTACACCAACACCCCCCGTGAATGTTTGGGCCCTTGAGGGGTGAGATTTTGGGGCCCTTGCGGGGGGGGGGGGGGGGGCTGTGCGGTTTGTGGAAAGGCCAGGGGCTGGCGGGTTGGGGTCCCGGGGACCCCAACGTATATACCTCAAAACAATCCCCTCGTGGCGGTGATCGTTTTGAACACACATGGGGGGTTTGAAAAAAAATTGCCCATTGGGGAATATTTTCGCAGTAGCCCATTTTGTGAGGACGACTGTTGGAGGAAAGGGGTCACAAAAGGTTTCATGCATGGCACACATATTTGGATTTTGCAAAAAAAAAATCTAAGCATTTTGAGTATACACACATGCTTCCCGATGCAATTGAGGAATGTTATGTCGGGTTGGCACCATTTGCCAACCCTAATTGCTTTGTATAGCATTCCACAAATGGAACATGAAAGCTCTCCCAGGGGGGGGGGGGGTAGGAAAAAATTCCCGGCACCGGCGTACACCTTTTTTTTTTCGGGGGGTACCCCCGGAGGGGGAGGGGGGTACCAAAAAAAAATTCGCGTGAAATTTGCCGCGCCCCAAAACCTGAAATTTCCTTAAGTCTGCCCCGCGTGTTTGGGTTTGGAAGGTGCAAGGAGGGAAGGTAACCATGGATATTTCAGCCGATATGGATGGTATTTGTGTTTAAGGATACAAAGAACCCCGGTGCAGTGCCCCACCTTGGTCTCATACCGGCAGGAAAGAGTCCCCAGATAAGGTAATACACCCTATCTGGGGTGAGAAGGCGAACCAGCAACATTCAAGGACAAGGGTGATTGTTGTCCATTCTGGCTGTTCTGCAGGCCCAAGCCCAAGCCTACAGTGGACCCCACAATGTCATGTCCCCATTGCCTTCTCGCATGCTGGTTGATGACCGCTACGCCTCAATGGCTTGCCAACAAAGATTGGTTCTCAGTGAGGGTGCGGTTTGTGTGTTGGTGTCTTAGTATGTCTGTGTATGTGTGGGAATGCTGCAGATTGTCGCACTAACCCGTTCTTGCGCGCGCGTTGCCAAAACATTTTTGTTCCTATGGTCTTATCATACAACAAAAAACGTATAGTTAAACGCGTGTTTATTGCTGCACCGCATGCACATCGTTCGTCCTGACCCCCCCAACCGTAGCCCCATGTCCTACCAACCTTCATTGGCTTGCCAACGTTTCGCCCGCCAAACGGGGTGACGACTCCCGTAAGGCCGTTTGGAGTCGTTTCGCGTTTCGAGTGGCATTACGCGGTCAGCCCATTGCCGGCCAACGCACCTTATTGCCGCTTATCCCTATCGGCCACTAATCGCTTCCTTGGCTTCCAACTTTGGGAAGCTGCGGGTCGCTCTTGGCCTGTTGGGCCCGGAGCCCGTTGCTTTACCGGAGATTTCGCTTTGGTGTGCTTCTTCTTCTTCTTCGCAATCTGCTTCTTCTTCCGCTTCTCGCCCCGCCTGTTGCTACTACTGCTGCTTTGTTTGCTGTTGCTACTGCTGCTGTTGCTGTTGTTGTTGTGCTGCTGCTGTTGTCGCTGCTTCGGCTACTGTTGCTGCTGCTCCTACTACTACTCTGGCTGGTGTTGTCCTCGTCCTCGTCAGGGTCATAATATGCATCATTGTGTTCCTGAACCGCAATGACTGATGCGGCTGCTTTGTCTCCTGCCTTGAGGGCCTACGGTGCTGCTGCTTGCTCTGCCACATTGTCTGCATTGGCGAGAATGTCACGTTGCAACCTCGTCTCACCTTTCAATTTCTGCTGCCTTCTCGTGCAACCACATGTAGAAATTCATCGGCTGCCTAGACGCAGCTTCCATGGCCATGAGCTGTTGCACCCGACACAAGAGGAAGTGTGCCGTGCGGCATACATGAACGTACCACACCTTGTTGAATGTGGAACCCTCCCTGCGAAGAGCGAAAGTTGCCAGCTTGAAAGCCACGTACACCTCCAATGTAACGCCCGCGGGTAAGGTGACAGAGAACAATGCTAAGCACCACATGTCCACCGGTTGACCCAGAAGAATTACATCGTGTGCTGCAGATTAGAGCTGCTGTTGGAGCCCATGGTAATCATGATATTGCCCGCAAGAAATGGGTAGAGCGGCTGCTTGGTGACGTGCAGGTTGTCAAAATCAACCATTAGGCCACGCAACAAAGCATGATATGTGAATCCCCATCCCCAAGTCAAGGCGCGCAACAATACCGACCAATATGGGGTTGTGAAACAAACAAACAAACAAGTGGAACACCCCACATTTCACATTGTGTACCACAATTCCACTCCCGGGTTGCCAGACGGCCACCAAACGCAGATGGTCACGCGGCTCCACGCTTCGCCCACACTCATTGCTCAGTGGGGCACCGCTAGCGTAGCAAGGCTAGCGGCTCCGCTTGGAGAGTAGATGGATCGGACACAATGGTCAATGTGGGTGGCGGCGCCCCGTGAGGGGCCCCTTGTCCGCGGGCGGAGGATTGCATTTAAGAAGGGTCCCGCGCTACTGGAGAGATATCAATGGCGCAATGGGGTTGTGCAACAAACAAACAAGGAAGTGGAAAACCCCTCATTTCACATTGTGTACCACAATTCCACTCCCGGGTTGCCACACAGCCACCAACCGCGGATGGTCACGCGGCTCCATCCTTCGCCGACACTCATTGCTGAGCGGGGTACCGCTAGCGTAGCAAGGCTAGCGGCTCCGCTTGGAGAGTAGATGGATCGGACACAATGGTCAATGTGGGTGGCAGCGCCCCGCGGGAGGGGCCCCTTGTCCGCGGGCTGACGATTGCATTTAACAACTGTCCCCCGCTACTAGAGGGAAATCAATGGCACCATGGGGTTGCGAAACAAACAAACAAGTGAAACACCCGACATTTCACATTGTGTACCGCAATTCGACACCCGGGTTGCCACACCGCCACCAAACGTTGGTGGTTACGCGGCTCCACGCCTCGCCCACAACTATTGCTTTGTGGGGAACTGCTAGCGTAGCAAGGCTAGCTGCTCCGCTTTTGTGAGCAGATGGATCGGACACAATGCTCAATGTGGGTGGCAGCGCCCCGCGCTAGGGCCCCTTTGTCCGCGGGCTGATGATTGCATTTCAAAAGTGTCCCCCGGTGCTGGAGAGAATTCAATGGCGCCATGCACAAAAAAACCCAGTTTTATCTCAGCAGTAGTTCATGTGCCAATGTCATAGAATGTGGCAAAGTGAAGGCGCCATGCAAGTTCAAGTAGCACACACTAAAACAATTCCTCCTGCTAAAAGAAATTCGTACATGGGTGCCAGCTTTTTTTTCGGTGGGTACCCCTGGAGGAGGGGGGGTACAAAAAAATTAACCCCCCCTGTGCTCTGCCGAGAAATTACCAGCTAGAGCATAAATATCCTTCCTCTCAGCACTTGTGCATGTTGTTCTACTTGGAGCGGAAGCCTAGACCCTAAGTGCACAGTCTTGGTCCATAGCACCCCAAAATGTTGCATACGAGGTCATAAGGTAGCCCATCACTAGTTGTCTATGCGTGGAGCATTCATTGAAGCCGATGCACAAACACTCTACAAAGCATGGATTGCATTGACTGCAATGAATGCCCCGGAGAGCATTCATTGGGGGGTCACCCGTGGATGGTCGTTAGAGCGTTAGAGCACGGTGGGTCTATGGGCACTACCATGCGGCACATGGGACCCGGTACTCGGATCAAAGGGTTTGGCCATGGGGAGGAGGAGGAGGAGGAGGAGGAGGAGGAGGAGGAGATGCGGACTCCTCGTAGGGCGTACCCGCTCGCCAACCCCAAGGTGCCTACCGCCCCCTACCAATCGAGACCAAGTGATAAATGGGGGGCACCCCGGGTGCGGCCCGAGTCCGGATCAACATCGCGGCTGCAGCTCACCTCTTCGTCTCAGCCCTACATAATACCCCAACCGTGTGTAGCGGGTACCACATAGGAGCCTTGCAGGGATGCGAGGCAAGAAATCTAGCTCCTTTTCCGACCTAAGTGCCACACCTTTGGGACATAATCACACGGGTGTGAGCCCTTAGCACGCCATATACTACCGAAGGGCAGTGTTGGTCTAGCGGGTCACGAGTCCTTGGTCCGCCAGTTGCACCCCATCGCCTTAGCTACTCGTACGCGGCAAGGCCAACCCTCGCCCCTCGCATATTCCAGCTGTCCATATGTGAGGATGGGGTATGTTTGGCTGACCACCGTGTTGGTCGCAATGCCAGCCCTAGTAGCTAGTACGAGACCCGGGGCTCCAACCCACCCATGCATAGTGTGGCCATCATCATGTCGCACAAGTGGTTTAACCTCTAGCGATCATGTTGGACCTGGATCTCGTCTAAGCCCACATGGTGTTGTGGTGGGCCATAGCCAACAATCCAAACCAAAGATTCGACCGGCAATCCACCCAGCCCATCAATGACGATTGAATCCGCTTCCCCATCTTCGAAGGGCCGGCGGTTTGCGGCAGTGGGCAGCGAACAATATATAT
This sequence comes from Eutreptiella sp. 'Long Island Sound 2002', assembly GCA_964036045.1. NCBI lineage: Eukaryota > Euglenozoa > Euglenophyceae > Eutreptiales > Eutreptiaceae > Eutreptiella > Eutreptiella sp. 'Long Island Sound 2002'. The sequence continues at coordinate 81,558,663 of OZ038378.1, forward strand.
CCCATTACAACGGCTGGGATTCTCCACAGTCCGGTGGCCGTATGTGCCCTTGCGGCAAGAGGGCCCCGATGTGAATTCACTTAGACACCAACCAAAGCAACTACGGTCATGGCCAAAGGCGTGAGATGGTCAAGCAAGTACCCACTAGTAGGCCGTGGGATCACGGCGCCGGCAGCTAGGTGGAAAAGTCCCACACTTGTCCCTCCCGGTCTTCAAAGAATACGTCGGGCTTTGCGAGCACCAGGGGCATTTCCCGCTTGCAATCCGAGGCGTCCAAAAAATTAATGACGAGGGCAAGCGCCGCTGCCCCCCCCCCCCTTGGTATGTGTATGAAAGGTAGTTTTGTTCATCATAAATTGTGTTATGAAATGTGAACGCATTTTGCTCTTGCTAGGGTACCCATGGGCCATTTTGTTCAAAACTTGGAGGGCTGGGTCAAAACCCTTGAGCTGAGTTTTTTTTTTTTGGAACGGGGTTTTTTTTGTAAAAATTGCCATTTTTGCCAGTTTATGCAAATTATGAAACCATCCTCCCATGCTCATAATTAGTTTCATGATTAAAATAATAACCCAGAACTCGTTTTATGGACGGCTTTTTCGTTTTATGTGTTTTATGAACGCGTTTCATGAACAGATGCACATGCACACGAAACTTGCTCAATTTTCAATCATTTCTGTCCACTTTATTGCTTTTCCTTGTCCCTTGTCCTTGCTTGTTCTTGCGCCCTAGACCTCAGGGCTGGGGCCTATCGGTTCCTCCCCAAGGGGGGCCATGGCTTGGGTTTCGCCCCCATCCGGGGCATGGGTTTGAGTAGGGGGGTTGAGCTGGGGGTTTGGCCGAGGGTTGCGCTAGGGCATCCACCTCCATGGAGGCGGCCTCAGGGGCAGCTTTGGGCTAGGCTTGGGGAGCCTATTTGGCCTCAAGCTTGGGATCAAGCTGTGCGGGCTAGGGGGCCGGCTCAGCCGGCACGTCACCGTCCAATTTGGGGTTAGGCTTGTTTTTGGCATTGGCGACCTTCTTAGCTACAGCTGCAGCCTTCTGCGCCTCTCAACGGGTCGGTGCTGAAGCATGAGAGGCATGCAACAAATGCCTCTGATCCCGAAACATCTTCTTTTCCCCTTGGTGTTCCACCCACTTCCCCCCCCCCCCCCCGAGAACTGAGGCCACCACCCCCGAGTAGACACCTTTGGTGTAGGGCACAAAAACTTGTGCACCAAGCAGGGGGTCCGGAGACTCATCCCCCTCCAAAGAGGAGGGCTCCTCGCACCGCTTTTGCTGCTGCGGCTGCTAGGCCTTCACCTTCTTCCCATAAGCACAAAGAATCGCCTGGTCCGACAATAAGGTGCTGCTTGATTCGAAGGACTTGCGCTTGTGCGTGCAGGGCTTGTTGGGTTTGGTGGGTGGGGGGGGGGGGGGGCAGGGCGGGGGGTTTGGGTTTGTCGGCGGGGGGGGGGGCTTTGCCGGGGAGTCGTTGCGGGGGCGGGGGGGGGCTCAACCCACAAGTGGACAGCAAGATCTCCTCAACAGCACAACCCTCCCACCCCAAGTGATCCAGGCTAGCCATGCATGGCGCATTCGCCGCCGAAGTCTCCGTTAGGCAGCGGGACCCTTCCCACTCCCCCAAACCCGACAGGGTATAGCACCGCCGCTGCGGCTCGAGGACGAGAAATTGGTACACGGCTCACAGGGCGATGCTGAACTGGGCAATCCCCAGCCGCCAACCCCAGCGACGTTCGCCGGGTTCATTTCCATGTACATGATCTGTGACAGTGCCGTTCATAAGATGCGTGCATAAAACGAGTTCCTAAAACACGTTCATGGTTCATAAAGGGGCACTGCAGCGTTAGTCAATTATGAACAGCGAATTATGAACGCGTTATGAACGCCAATATCTTGAAATCCGGCCTCGGTCCGACCGTGCCTTTGGAACCTAGGGCAGTCTGGAGATGCGTAGCTGCGCTAGCAGGGGTGCCCTGAGGGGCGCCCGTAGGGGCCGTGGTGCTGCTAGTGGCCGGGGCTGCCCGGCCAAGGGGCTTGATGTGCGTTTGATGGTGAGGCCCTCAACAGGCCCCTCGTATGAGGCCTCCTGCCCATGGTCATACACCCCCCTCCAAAATGGATTCCCACTGGGGGATGCACTCCAACTTGCGCCCCGAGCACTGCAGCTTCACCCACCCCTTTTCCTCCCAGTGGAGGAAGCACAGTTCCCGGTGGGACCCCCGCAACAAGGCACCCCGCGGGCCCGCAAAAGCGTTAGCTTGCATCAAATCCGGGGCACCAATGGGTTCAGGGACGGGGGACACGATTTTTCCCGGCAGGGGTTTCCATGTCCATGCCAGAATTGTGTATAAAGTCTGATGTCTGATGTCTGATAAGGGATGTTGTGTGTGCGGTCTATCCAAGAAGATGTCTGATATTCTTGTCTACTGGAGGTGGGTCTAGGGGTCTAATGCCTAGACCAAAATGGGAGAAACTATGCCTAAAGCAACCGCCCCCCCAAAAACAACACAAAAACAAAAAGGGAAGACACAATTGAAGAATCATTCAAAAACCACCCCTGACAATAAGAAACATGGCATGTACAAAAATAAAAAACACTTTGGATAGCACAATGGGAAAATGGGGACAATGGGTGAGCAAGAAAAGTGGCCGAGAAAAAATAGACATTGGGAAAGGGAAAGGGGAAAGAGGAAAGGGGGAAGGGGAAAGGGGAAAAAGTGGGAGCATGAAAAGTGGGAAAATTGAATGACCCCCACACAAAACAGCCATATGTAGCACTGAAAACCAAATGGGAAAAGTGGGGGAAATGTGTCAACAAGGAAAACGGGAAAAATCTTCGAAGACAGCACAGGACAAAACAACAAAAGGGCATATGCAAAAATGTGGGCATCCTCTCATTCATCGATGAGTCCTTTCATGTCATCCACTTGCTGCGAGCAATTGGGCTGAGAGCTGCTTGGTGGTGCCGCAGAACGCGTGACACGGTCCGTGTCTGGCACAAAGGCATCCCACTGTGCCAATAATGGCAACACTTGCTGCATAGCAAGGTCCCCCATTTTCACGCCGATTGCTGTTTCCTGCCACCTTCACACCAAGCACATCCAGACAACTCAACAACGCCCCCTTTGTCCAATCACGCAGCCTGCCATTCTGCGCTGCCATTACCAACTTCGCCTGCATCCTACCCACACGACGCCCCTTATCTGGCTTGCGTGGTGTGGCCAATTCGTGTGCACTATTGTTCTCCCCCTCATCACAGACATCATCTACCACATTCACCACCCCGTCCCCGCAAGGACGCGGACTTGCGCAAAAGCATGCATGACACAGCAGACATGTGTTACACCAGATGCGAACCATCTGCTTGCATGTGGCGCACTGCATACCTCTGCGAAAGGTGATGAAATCATGGTTGCCAGTATGCGAGTCAGGGGTCCCGTCTGATGCAATAGTGCTGACCACATCAGCCTGGTGCCGTTCTGGACCCTTTCCTGAGTGGGCTGTTGAGGCTAGTGGTGTACCCGGCCCTCGAAAGAGGGGCAGGTTGTCACCATCATCAGCCACTGCTTCATTAGCTTGTAGACATTGCAGCATCGCAGCTTCCAGACATTCTCTTTCACTTACCTTCCTTGAAACCCTCTGTCTTGGGCGCAGATCGAAGCGTGCACGGGCAGCCAGGTGGCGTGCCACTGCAACACCTTGTCCCTTTGCCCATTGCTGTAAAGGGGGCAAGTTGGAATGCAATGCCATGCACATGCTGAGGACATGTGTCTCAACAACGGCATGCATATTGCTGCCGAACCTCCCACACAAAGAGATGGCACGCTCTACTGCAGCTTCAGGAGGGCAAAACGTTTGCAATAATGCGAGAACGCGCCACACATTCACCCACTGTGCATGTGCCCTTTCAGGTGCCAATGCCTCCCACATCTTGGACATTTGCACAGTTGCAAAGTGCTGCACCATGTGCTCCTTAAGGCCTTCCCAGTCTACCAAGGCACGGTCACAGTTCACATGTGCTGCGCGCAACTCTTCCTGGTGTGCAGCCATGAACTGACGCATCTGCTCTACCCCATATACAACACGCTCATTGACCGGCACAGTAAGGAAACGCCGATGGTCCAACAATACTGCACACTCAAATCCCCCCCTGGGGTCAATGGTTGCCTGCCCCTCTTTGATGCCTGCAAGCAACACATCAGTTACTGCACGCGCCTGAAAGCCTGGAAAAGGAGGGGTTGTTGAACACTTCTGCCCACCTGAATCAAACCGTACCAATTGCACACCATGCCACGCACCGGTCGCAGTTTGCGCCTTGAACTGCCACAACCATTGACCCTCCTCTTGCGCCACCTTCTGCGGCCGTGCCTCTAGCATACCTGTGGCAATGGCTAAGTGTGCACCTGTGGGCGCGCGCAGTTGTGCCACACTGATAAAAGACCGCATGCCATGCAGGATGTCCCCATAAACCACCCCCCATCCAAGCAAACTGGCATCATGGCAGCCCTGCCACACATCCTCCTCCTTGGTAGAATGCTGCAACTTGGAATCCAAGTCTTGGTAGAATGGTGCAACTTGGAATCCAAGTGTCGTGCCACCCAGGGGACATTGGCCAAAAAAGCAGTGTTGCGCCGTGCATTTGCATGTGACCACCTGATGCGATGACTTGTGGGGATGAGTTGCAAGCCAGTAGGTTTATCCTGCACATGCTTTTGCACGCACTTTTGCAACTCCTTCCATTGCCGTGCCCCACTGTACAAGCCTCGTTGCCGATCGACGGCCGCCATGTAATCAACATGGGTCGGGCCTGCAGCCTCCTACGCAAGACTGCACTTGCGCTGCAACACATGGCAAGGCTCGCCCAAGGGTGTCATCAACACTAACCACTTCCCAATCAAGGCAAACACATTGCTCTCAATGATAGAGACATCAACAACCTGCCGTGCACTGGCACCCCGCACAGCAAGGTTAGAAGCCCCGTCCACTGCAAAGGTCACTACCCTCTTTGCCCACCAATCACGGTCAGGCGTCCAGGACAGCAGGACGCATTCTAGCTGCGTTGCAATCTCATGCGCATCACCACAGGCCACATCCACCACCCCAAGGAACACCTCAGACATGCCCCCCGGGCCAGTCTTCGGGAAAATAAGCAGAATGGCGTACTCATTAACGCGATGCCTCTGCCTATCCGAGCTGTCAAGCAACAGTGCAATGAACTTTGCCAGGAATAAGGTGTGTGTTACCTCATCTTGCATGGCATCATGCATTGCTGCAATAGCCTTCTCAACTATCCACCGCCGTGATGCATGGTGCCCAGGGGCAGATGTCAAAGAGCACTCCAAAGGAATGCGCTCACTTATAGCACGGATGGAAGTGCACATGCGTAACCCAACATACACCTCAACCAACCGTGACAGAATGGCTGCCTCAGCATCCCACATAGGCACACCAATGTCCATGGCTTCCCCCCTGATGAACACAATGTTCCCTCCCTCCACGTTAGCTATGGCAGCAGCAGTGGGGCACATTGCGCGATATCGCTTTGCACAATGCAGGTTGAAACTGTCCTCCGCCAGTCGGTGGGGGTGCCCTGGCCTTCGCAGATTCTTTCGCGTTGACATTGTGCCACGTGATAACGCCAAGTGGCTTTCCAATACCTCTCTCCGCCACGTTTTTGTGCCAGGGGTCTTCATGCGCATCCCTGCAGCATATGTTCCCTATACCAAGGCTTCACTGTTCCGAGGGGGACGCGCCACCCCAGGAATGCCGGACACATTAGCCCACGCACAACATACACACTCAACACCCCCACTTGTCGTGAACTGATACTGCCAATGAGCGGCTACAAACGCTTGTAGTGTCTTCGGGCCACTGTCCAGTTGCATGGGAGTAGCCTGCATCAGCACGCACAAGGCATCCTTCCCTGATGCGGCCAATGCAACGGACCGCAACCTTTCCTGCTCCACTGACTGTGCCACTGACATTTGTGACATGCCATGCTCTGCATGCCGCACATCCCACTCTTCTGCATGCCGTGCTCTAAGTTGCATCTGGTGTGCTTCAGCACGCACTTGCAGATGCCTTGCCACTCGTACCTTGCGCTTGTGCATCAACTCTGCCACTGCCTCAACAAATTCTGAGGACGTCTGTAGCGGCGCCAAGGTAGCCACACACATCTCATCAGGCATGCTCTGGGCATGCATACTCATGTTCCGGTCCCCTACCCTTGATGCACTGTGTGTTGCAGGTGGGGAACGAGGGGGTGCACCTCGTGCTAGCGCCATGGCTCGCACACAGGAGTCCATAGGCAAACTCTGGGCATGCATAGGCTTGTTCGTGTGCCCAACCCTTGATGCACCTTGTGTTGAAGGAGGGGGGGGGGGGGACGCACCGGGTGCCAGCTCCATGGCTGGCACCAAGGTGTCCATAGGTATGCTTTGGGCATCCTGTGTCTCACCAAGGGCTGAAGGCCCTGTCCGTTGAGAGGCACACTGCGAAATGTCTGGTACAACCAAATCTGTTTGTTTGCGCTTGTATAACAGAAAAGTCGCTTTTCATGGTTTGGGGGGTGGGGTCATGGCCTTCACCACGGTGTCATCATAGAGCCACCACTTGTCGTTGAAAACGATATACATAACAAAGTGACCCTCCTCCGTTGTTGATCCAATGTGCAACACCATGGCATGCAAGGACCATTGCCATCCCAAGCAATCGAGAACCTCATGGTCCACAACCAACTTGTACTCCTGTTGGTTGTGGACATGTAACCCCACGACTTGATTGAACAGCAAAGATGTATACATTGGTGCCTCTCTCAGGTCACTCCCACACGGACAAGGGGTGGGGGGTATGAGGTACCCCACCCTTTCGCCCCTTCACCCCCTCCTTCACGTGCTGTCCCACACTCTGCCCCTGATTCGTCACATGCAATACCTGCGCTCGCATACCTGTGTCCCGCCCCTCCCGCAAAACCTTCACCCTACGGTCACCACAGCGTCGCCAGAACTGCTCGTAGGACAAACAACATGACAAATAGACCACCCCAGCGGCCGTGAGCTTGGACACCATGTACTTCCAACATTCAGCCAGCTCTGCCTGCCGCATCCATTGTAATTTTGGTGCAGGGGCTTTGCGATTGCATCGCCCGCTGCATCGGCACACCGGCTCACACATGGCACCCTCCAAGGCCAGCCTCTCGGCAATGTCCTGTGGATTGTATGCACTGTCTCCTCCATGTGCCACAACATCTTGCCACGATGGTCCCCAGACACCCTCCTCGTCAAGGCATCCTGCATGCTGTCCTCCATGTCCACCCGACGCCACCAACAGGCACTGCAGCGTGGTACCCAACCAACACCAGTTGCCCCATATGGATTCTCCATTCCCCATGGTCGCCGCGGTGCTCCACCAAGTGGCCCACTATGCACCTGCATGTAAGCGGAATGCGGTCTCATTGAGGAATGCACGGTCCCATGGCAGGAGTGTTCGCCAGTCACCACGGGAGTACAACACCACCAACCTCCTCTCCCCGTGCTAAGAACAAGTGCCATGCCATGCACCCGTACGTACGAGAACCGGTTGTTGGCATACATCGTACGTAGCGCCATCCCCCGTAACACCATCCAAGCACTGCATACTACATCTCCGTCCACGTGGACCATTACACACACCACCCACCTCCACCCATAAGTGTCCCCGCGTGTGCTGTCCAATGGAAAACACTGCTAACCAAGGGGATGTGTCATGCACATGCTGATGCGGTTTTGTGAGGACATTGCAAGACAATTGCATGGTAGTCCATGTGAAACATTCAGGCAACATCTCCCTTGCAATCCTTTTCACCAAGGTCACAAGTGGCTTGTAGTTGCGCGTCTGTTGCACTAGATAAGTGCGGCGGCAATCTCTTGCATTGGTGTGGTCCTTCATACCGCCAACCCCTAGCTGCAAATGCCACGCTCTAAAACCCCCAACCGGCCCACACATATATGGCAAAATGCTGATCATCCCGTGCAATGTGCAAAAGGGGGCTACCGCTACCTACAGCGAATGATCAAAGACTGCATCCCCGAAATGACCACCTCCTTTGACACCATCTCGTTCCGCCGCGGCAATATCCACCACCGTTGCCCGGTGGCAATGCTCCTCCATATCCCCACAGTCACGGAAGTGCAGAGGAACGTCCCGTACAGGCACCCAAGCAGTAGCGGATGTCAACACACTGTCAATCCCAAAACCTGACGTCACAATGTTGAACCTGTTTGATCGCAGTAACACCACACTACCATCCACATGCTTCGCCAAGCTAGCAAAGTGCCCAGGCATTCCCCCTTGGGGCCGGCCATTCCATGTGCCCTTCTGCAAATCCCGGTTCATAGATAGTGTAGACTCTTGAATTGAAAGCCCACACACGTCGCGAAACACGGCAATTGCTTTTGCCCGCAGCGATGCGCCGTCCAAGGGGACGTTGCTGGTGATAGCATGCAGGCTTTGGGCCACGGCATAGAAGAAACATGCCCGTGCAACGCAGTGGTCCGGTAAAATGCGTAGCTTCAAGGACCTCACGGTTGGTAGGACTATGCCACCCTGAGCCTTGTTGGGCCTTCGGTCCACGCTGTCCAATGGAGTAGTATCTGGATCTATCGGGGCTGTCTTTGTGTCTTGCTCTTTCTTGCCACGTTTCACGGGAGCCCCATTACTTGGGGGTGTAACCCCTGGGCGCTTCCTGCTCCCTGGGCTCTGTTCCAATGACCTGGGGTATTCAATTGGGGTGGAGTCACAATCCGAACCGGACGGACTGCAAGCTTTCACGGTCGCCACATTGCCTGTGCTACAAGGACTACAGTCCACAGCACCTGGCTCCTTGGGTTTCTGTGCAAGTGGTATAGGGGACTCCTCCAAGGAACTCGCCACCCCTCCATCACTAATGGCCGGTGTCAATCATGCAGAGTCCACCACTGCAGGAGGGGGCTGAGGAGTGTGGCGTGAGAACCCCTGTAGGGTCCACTATGGATGCAATGCAAGGTGACTCACCGGTGGCGCAGACCTGGGACATGGGGTCTGGTGTTCCATGTCCCTGCATTGCAACACATGCGACAGAGTCAGTTACACGACCTGTGGGGGGGTCACGTGGACTGAAGACCCCACCAGGGCTATCCACACTTTGTGCACCTGCTGGGGGACCACGCCCCTGTGCCAAGGAGGACGAAGTGGGATTCACAGACTCAGCGCTTGAGGGGTCTCTTGCCATGAGCACCGCCGCTGTATCCCCCTGCGCTATGGCAGAGGACGTGGAGTCATTTGGGTCACCTCGAGGGTGCCCTTCTAGACTTAATCGTTGGGTGTATGCAGGGCGCACACTGGCCTCCTCCATCTCCTCCAGTTGTTGCTGCAACATCTCCAGACCTCCATCATCCCTCCACGCGTTGTCCACAACCCGTACAGCCGCATGCAGACGGATGGGGTGACGGTCTGGCAACTCTGGGCTGAAGGGGCTGCAACGCATCAACACCTCACTGCAGTCTTCATGGGCACCCGCATGCTATTCGCGAAGTGGCGGCCCAGCGTGTATGCTCCCACCAGGCTGTCCTCGCTCAATGGTTCCTTGAGCTGCTCTTGCAGCCCCTGGCATGCAATCGTGAGGCACCGGGCAACCCCATGGGGAGCCTGCATCAACGCTTGGTCAAAGCGCCCTTGCGATGTTTGGCTGACAGTCACACACGCACGTGGGGCCGCAGCCTGAGGCAGCAAAGAGTTGCACCGACAGGCAGCAGGCGCCCTGGGGCCTGGCAACAGTTCACTCACCAGTGGATTGGGCCCACTTGTCGCTTGGGGCCACAGATATGGGCCGCGTAACTTTAGGAATAACCTTGTCATAGAGCAAACCCATAGTAGGGGTGGGATATGCCTCACCACCAGTCCAGAACGGCCGATCGTCGACCAGAGGTAGGGCACGCACCAATTCACACCAAACCGCCCTTTGCTCTATGAGCTTCACAGTTCACGGCCACCCAGCAATAGCACCGGCCAGACGACCGCCTGGCTGACCAGTGTGTCGTCTTGCAAGCCAATCCCACAGATCTGTGGCAACTTTCCGGTAGTGCACGTGGCTACCCCCTTCATGCATGGTGGGCACGGCAAACCCATGCTCGGTGTACATGAACCGCCACAATGCCCTGCAACCATGCTGATTCACCACATCAAGGTCACATGAGGCCATGCAGGCCCTCAACCGTCTCCATAGGCGCATGGCCACCTCAGGGGTGTGTTCCCACCCCAATAGTCCCGTGGCTAGCAATAGGTCATACTTCTTTGTTGCTAGCCTCAGCAAGGGCTCCGGTGGCCACTCAGGAAGCCGGTCCATTGCTTGGCTCTTGCACCACGACTGTTAGCGGTTTGCGTGACCTTCGTGCCTTGCAGGGTCCACAACCGTGACCACTAAGGGGCTGCCACAACTCGGGGGGGAAATCAAGGGCAGGTCCTTGGTACTCAAAGTGCCAGCCGGGCTTGTCCTCAGACTCACCAGCTGGTCCAGGAGAAGCCGTTGTGGGTGGGTTTGTTGTCAAGAGCGCTAGGGCTATGACAACAAACGGAGTGCTGCGACTCGTTGGCACGCAGTGGTTAGGTCAAGGTTCAGTCGCGAAGCGCAATGGCTCGGACCGAAACCGAAAGCTGTGGCTCAAAGGCGCACAGTAGGAGATCAAGGTTCAGTCGCGAAGCGCAATGGCTCGGACCTAAACCGAAAGCTGTGGCTCAAAGGCGCACAGTAGGCGATCAAGGTTCAGTCGCGAAGCGCAATGGCTCGGACCTAAACCGAAAGCTGTGGCTCAAAGGCGCACAGTAGGCGATCAAGGTTCAGTTGCGAAGCGCAATGTCTCGGACCAAAACCAAAAGCTGTGGCTCAAAGGCGCACAGTAGGCGAAATGGCAGAGCGCCAACGAACATCTCAAAGGGTATACTGAGGCAAAAAAAACGACAAGGAGAAAAGGCACAGATGAAACCACAGAACCAGGACGCACCTGCCACGCTTGACCACCACCCAAATAATTGACGGATCCATGTCCATCAATAATTTGGGGGGTGTAGACCCCCGAAATAATTGAGGGATCCATGTCCGTCTACTATTCCTGGGGTGTAGACCCCCCAAATAATTGACGGATCCATGTCCGTCAATTATTTTGGGGGTGTAGACCCCCAAAATAATTGACGGATCCATGTCCCTCAATTATTCCGGGGGTGTAGACCCCTCAAATAATTGACGGATCCATGTCCGTCAATTATTTGGGGGGGGGGGTAGACCCCCCGAATAACTGACGGATCCATGTCCGTCTATTATTTCGGGGGTGTAGACCCCCTAAATAATTCACGGATCCAAGTCCGTCAATTATTTGGGGGGTGTAGACCCCCAAAGTAATTGACGGATCCATGTCTGTCAATTATTTAGGGGGTGTAGAACCCCCAAATAATTGACGGATCTAGGTCCGTGAAATATTTTGGGGGCGTAGACCCCCAAAATAAATGACGGATCCATGTCCGCCAATCATACTGGGGGTGTAGACCCCGAAAAAAATGACGGATCCATCCGTCCATTATTGTGGGGGTGTAGACCCCCAAACTAATTGACGGATCCATGTCCGTCAATGATTTTGGGGGTGTAGACCCCCAGAATAATTGACGGATCCATGTCCGTCAATTATTTTGGAGGTGTAGACCCCCAACATAATTGACGGATCCATGTCCGTCAATTAATTTGGAAGTGTAGACCGCCCAAATAATTGACGGATCCATGTCCGTCAATTATTTTGGGGTTGTAGACCCCCAAACTAATTGACGGATCCATGCCGCTGATTATTTGGGGGGTGTAGACGCCCAAAATAATTGACCGATGCATGTCCGTCAATTATTTGGGGGGTGTAGACCCCCCAAATAATTGACCGATCCACGTCCGTCAATTAGTTTGGGGGTGTAGACCCCCCAAACAATTCACAGATCCGTGTCCGTCAATTATTTGGGGGGGTGTCGACTTCAAAAATAATCAACGGATCCATGTCCGTCAATTAGTCTGGGGGTGTAGACCCCAAGATTAATTGACGGATCCATGTGCGTCAATTATTCTAGGGGTGTAGACCCCCAAAATAATTGACGGATCCATGTCCATCTATTATTTTGAGGGTGTAGACCCCCAAATTGATTGACGCATCCATGTCCGTCAATCATTTTGGGGGGTGTAGACCCGCAAAATAATTGACGCATCCATGTCGGTCAATTATTCTGGGGGTGTACACCCCCCAAATAATTGACAGATCCATGTCCGTCCATTATTTTGGGGGTGTAGACCCCCAAAATAATTGACGCATCCATGTCCGTCAATCACTTGGGGGGTGAAGACCACCGGAATAACTTACGGATCCATGTCCGTCAATTATTTTGGGGGCGTAGACCCCCAAAATAATTGACGGATCCATGTCGCGCAATTGTTCTGGGGGTGTAGACCCCCGAAATAATTGACCGATCCATGTCCGTCAATTATTTGGGGGGTGTAGAAGCCCAGTATGATTGACGGATCCATGTCCGTCAATTATTTTGGGGGCGTAGACACCCAAAATAATTGACGGGTCCATGTCGGTCAATTATTTTGGGGGTGTAGACCCCCAAAAGAATTGACGCAAACATGTCCGTGCATTAATTTGGGGGTGTAGAACGGCCTAAATTATTGACGCATCAACGTCCATCAATTATTCGGGGGGTGTAGACCCCCAAAATAATTGACGGCTCCATGTCCGTCCATTATTCTGGGGGTGTAGACCCCGAAAATAATTGACAGATCCATGTCCGTCCATTATTTTGGGGGTGTGGCCCCCAAACTAATTGACGCATCCATGTTCGTCAATTATTATGGGGGGGGGCTTGGAGACCCGCAAAACAATTGACGCATCCAGGTCCGTCAATCATTCTGGGGGTGTAGACCCCCAAAAGGGTTAACGGATCCATGTTCCTCCATTATTTTGGGGGTGTACACCCCCAAAATAATTGACGCATCCATGTCCGTCGATTATTTTGGGGGTGTAGACCCCCCAAATAAATGACGGGTCCATGTCCGTCAATTATTCTGGGGATGTAGACCCCCAAAATAATTGACGGATCCATGTTGCTCCATTATTTTGGGGGTGTAGACGCCCAAAATAATTGACGCATCCATGTCCGTCAATTATTTGGGGGGTGTAGACCACCGGAATAACTAACGGATCCATGTCCGTCAATTGTTCTGGGGGTGTAGACCCCCCAAATGATTGACGGATCCATGTCCGTTCATTATTCGGGGGGTGTAGACCCCCAAAAATAATTGACGGATCCATGTCCGTCAATTATTCGGGGGGTGTAGACCACCCAAATATAATTGACGGATCCATGTCCGTCAATTAGTCCGGGGGTGTAGACCCCCAAAATAATTGACGGATCCATGTCCGTCAACTATTCTTGGGGTGTAGACCCTAGAATAATTGACGGATCCATGTCCGTCAATTATTTGGGGGGTGTAGACCCTAGAATAATTGACGGATCCATGTCCGTCAATTATTTTGGAGGTGTACACCCCCAAAATAATTGGCACATCCATGTCCGTCCATTATTTAGGGGGTGTAGACCCCGGAAATAATTGACGCATCCATGTCCGTCAATCATTTGGGGGTGTAGACCACCGGAAGAACTGACGAATCCATGTCCGTCAATTATTTTGGGGGTGTAGACCCCCAAAATAATTGACGGATCCATGTCGGTCAATCATTCTGGGGGTATAGACCCCCAAAATAATTGACGGATCCATGTCCGTCAATTATTTGGGGGGTGTAGACCGTAGAATAATTGACGGATCCATGTCCGTCAATTATTTTGGAGGTGTAGACCCCCAAAATAATTGACACATCCATGTCCGTCCATTATTTTGGGGTGTAGACCCCCCGAAATAATTGACTCAGCCATGTCCGTCAATCATTTGGGGGGTGTGGACCCCCGGAATAATTGACGGACCCATGTCCGTCAATTATTTGGGGGGTGTATACCCCCCAAAATAATTGACGGATCCATGTCCGTCAATTAGTCTGGGGGTGTAGACCCCGAAAAGGATTGACGGATCCATGTCCGTCAATTATTCTAGGGGTGTGGACCCCAAAAATAATTCACGGATCCATGTCCGTCAATTATTTTGGGGTGTAGACCCCCAAAATAATTGACGGATCCATGTCCGTCAATTTTTTTTGTGGTGTAGACGCCGAAAAAAATTGACGGCTCCATGTCGGTCCATTATTCCGGGGGTGTAGACCCCAAAAATGATTGACGGATCCGTGTCCGTCCATTATTTTGGGGGTGTGGCCCCCCAAAATAATTGACGCATCCATGTCCGTCAATGTTTATGGGGGGGGGGTGTAGACCCGCAAAACAATTGACGCATCCATGTCCGTCAATCATTCTGGGGGTGTAGACCCCCAAAAGGGTTAACGGATCCATGTTCCTCCATTATTTTGGGGGTGTAGACCCCCAAAATAATTGACGCATCCATGTCCGTCAATTATTTGGGGGGTGTAGACCACCCGAATAACTAACGGATCCATGTCCGTCAATTGTTCTGGGGGTGTAGACGCCCCAAATGATTGATGGATCCATGTCCGTCAATTATTCTGGGGGTGTAGAACCCAAATATAATTGACGGATCCATGTCGGTCAATTAGTCTGGGGGTGTAGACCCCCAAAATAATTGACGGATCCATGTCCGTCCATTATTTTGGGGGTGTAGACCCCCAAAAAAATTGACGGATCCATGTCCGTCGACTATTCTTGGGGTGTAGACCCTAGAATAATTGACGGATCCATGTCCGTCAATTATTTGGGGGGTGTAGACCCTAGAATAATTGACGGATGCATGTCCGTCAATTATTTTGGAGGTGTAGACCCCCAAAATAATTGACACATCCATGTCCGTCCATTATTTAGGGGGTGTAGACCACCGGAAGAACTGACGGATCCATGTCCGTCAATTATTTTGGGGGTGTAGACCCCTAAAATAATTGACGGATCCATGTCGGTCAATCATTCTGGGGGTGTAGACTCCGAAAAGGATTGACGGATCCATGTCCGTCAATTCTAGGGGTGTGGACCCCAAAAATAATTCACGGATCCATGTCCGTCAATTATTTTGGGGTGTAGACCCCCAAAATAATTGACGGATCCATGTCCGTCAATTATTTTTGGGGTGTAGACCCCCAAAATAATTGACGGCTCCATGTCCGTCCATTATTCCGGGGGTGTAGACCCAAAAATAATTGACGGATCCATGTCCGTCCATTATTTTGGGGGTGTGGCCCCCCAAAATAATTGACGCTTCCATGTCCGTCAATTGTTAATGGGGGGGGGGGGGTGTAGACCCGCAAAACAATTGACGCACCCATGTCCGTCAATCATTCTGGGGGTGTAGACCCCCAAAAGGGTTAACGGATCCATGTTCCTCCATTATTTTTGGGGTGTAGACCCCCAAAATAATTGACGCATCCATGTCCGTCAATTATTTGGGGGGTGTAGACCCCCCAAAATAATTGACGGATCCATGTCCGTCAATTAGTGTGGGGGTGTAGACCCCGAAAAGGATTGACGGATCCATGTCCGTCAATTATTCTAGGGGTGTGGACCCCAAAAATAATTCACGGGTCCATGTCCGTCAATTATTTTGGGGTGTAGACCCCGAAAATAATTGACGGATCCATGTCCGTCCATTATTCTAGGGGTGTAGACCCCCAAAATAATTGACAGATCCATGTCCCTCCATTATTTTGGGGGTGTAGACCCCCAAAATAATGGACGCATCCATGTCCGTCAATTATTTGGGGGGGTGTAGACCCGCAAAATAATTGACGCACCCATGTCCGTCAATTATTCAGGGGGTGTAGACCACCGGAATAACAGACAGATCCATGTCTGTCAATCATTTTTATGGTGTAGACCCCCAAAAAAATTGACGGATCCATGTCGGTCAACTATTCTGGGGGTGTAGACCCCCGAAACAATTGACGGATCCATGTCCCTCAATTATTCGGGGGGTGTAGACCCCCAGATTACTTGACGGATCCATGTCCGTCAACTATTTTTGAGGTGTAGACCCCCAAAATAAATCACGCATCCATGTCCGTCCATCATTTTGGCGGTGTAGACCCCCCAAAATAATGGACGCATCCATGTCCTTCAATTATTCTGGGGGTCTGGACCCCAAAAATAATTGACGGATCCATGTCCGTCAATTATTCGGGGGCTGTAGACCCCCAAAATAATTGATGGATCCATGTCCGTCAATTATTCGGGGGGTGTCGACCCCCAAAATAATTGACGGATCCATGTCCGTCAATCATTCTGAGGGTGTAGACTGCCAAAAAAATTGACGGATCCATGACCGTCCATTATATTTGGGGGTGTAGATACCCAAAATAATTGACCATCCATGTTCGTCAATTATTTGGGGGGGTGTAGACCCGCAAAATAATTGACACATCCATGTCCGTCAATTATTGTGGTGGTGTAGGCCCCCAAACTAATTGACGGATCCATGTTGCTCCATTATTTAGGGGGTGTAGACCCCCGAAATAATTGACGCATCCATGTCCGTCAATTATTTGGGGGGTGTAGACCACCGGAATAATTGACGGATCCATGTCCGTCCATTATTTTGGGGTTGTAGACCCCCAAAAGAATGGACGCATCTATGTCCGCCAAGTATTTGAGGGGTGTAGACCACCAGAACAACTGACGGATCCATGTCCGTCAATTATTTTTGGGGTGTAGACCCCCAAAATAATTGACGGATCCATGTCGGTCAAATATTCTCGGGGTGTAGACCCCCACAATAATTGACGCATCCATGTCCGTCAACTATGTTTGGGGGTGTAGACCCGCGGAATAATGGACGCATCCATGTCCGTCAATTATTTGGGGGGTGTAGACCCCCAGAATAATTGACGCATCCATGTCCGTCAAGTATTTTGGAGGTGTAGACCCCCAAAACAATTGACGGATCCCTGTCCGTCAATTATTTTGGAGGTGTAGACCCCCCAAATGATTGACGGATCCATGTCCGTCAATTATTTGGGGGGTATAGACCCCCCAAAATAATGGACGGACAGAGATCCGTCGATCATTTGGGGGGTGTAGACCCCCAAAAAAATGGACGCATCCATGTCCGTCAATTATTTGGGGGGTGTAGACCCCCAAATTATTGACGGATCCATGTCCGTCAATTATTCTGGGGGTGTAGACCCCCAGAATAATTGACGGATCCATGATCGTCAATTATATTGGAGGTGTAGACCCCCAAAATAATTGACGGATCCATGTGCGTCCATTATTTTGGGGGTGTAGACCCCCAAAATAATTGACGCATCCATGTCCGTCAATCATTCTGGGGGTGTTGACCCCCAAAATAATTGACGGATCCATGTCCGTCAACTATTGTGGTGGTGTAGACCCCCGGAATAATTGACGGATGCAGGTCTCTGAATTATTTGGGGGATGTAGACCTCAAAAAAAATTGACGGATCCATTCACGCATGGGTCTACACCCCTAGAATAATTGACGGACATGGATGCGTCAATTATTCCGGGGGTCTACACCCCCCAAATCATTGACGGACATGGATGCGTCAATTATTTTGGGGGTCTACACCCCCAAATAATTGACGGACATGGATGCGTCAATTATTTGGGGGGTCTACACCCCCAAAATAATTGACGGATCCATGTCCCTCAATTATTCTGGGGGTGTAGACTCCCCAAATAATTGACGGATCCATGTCCGTCAATTATTCTAGGGGTGTAGACCCGTGCGTCAATTCCTAGGGGGGTCTGGACCCCCAAAATAATTGACGCATCCATATGTAGACCCCCAAAATACTCCTTGGGGGGTCCAGACCCCCGATATGAGTGGCGTGTCTTCACCCTCCTTCTTGGGCCACCCCACCTCAACATTGTCTGAAGACTCAGGAGACCTCCTTGAATCTTGGGCATGCGGAAGTGCATGTTGAGGTCGTCAGATCCATTGTGTTCAAAGTGCAGGCATGGGCACACTCGTAGCATGCAACCAAGCTTATCCCATTGCAGACAAACATAGTCAAGGCACAGAACAGCAAAGATGGTGGTGGTCACATGTGTGTACCCTTTCCCGCTGGTGCTGTATGTGGTACTGTTGTGACGTGACGGGGATGGTGTGAGGCCGTGGGTGAATGCATGTTCTTGTACACACAGGGTTAGGCAGCATGCAGGCCAGGCGCCATGGCCAGTCCTGCATGGAAACCATGCTGCCTCAGAGGGTCAGCTTAGTGGCGCCCCAAAATGTAACCGCACTGGTGTGCACACCCCCAGGGTCCCAGGGCAGCGGTCCACCCCATGGAGCAGGGATGCCACGTACACCCCAACACGGGTGCAGAAGTCCCCACGCAAGAACCGCACCGAATCCAGGCAGCTGTATGTGTCCTGCCACAAGGGCAGGTCGATCGTGCGCTACGCTCCTACTGTATTCCGAAGTTGGTACTTCTGCTTGTGGAAGAGGGGCTTTCCCGCCAGGTGTTGGATGAGTCTCTGCTTCAACGGGTCAAGGTTAGTTGTGTGGGTATTCCTCAGCAGCCCCCCCCAGTCCCCCGCATCCTCTCCATCATCCTCAACCAGGACGTACGGGAGCGCCCATTCGGTGAAGTCAGGGAGGATGATCCCCAGAAGGCGGGGTTTCACAATGTTCCCCAGTGGATACTTGTCACGCAGTGACACCTCACCCTTCCGAGTGTTGGCCATGATGCGCTCAAAGTCAAGCAACTCATCCGCACTGCCTGGTGAATACCCCCATGGGTCACGTGCCCCCTTGTGCCTCTTCCATGGCTTCGACAGCTAGTGTCCCCCCCCCCCCCCCCCGGACCAACCGGTAGATTGTGCCATGCACAATCTTTTCAACTGCTGCGGCCTCCCTCAGAACCCCAGCCGGCTCAAGGGTTTCGCTCACAGTCCCACAACCTGCTTCCCATTGCACAGCCTGCAGTGCATTCATCCATGCACCAGGGGTGGGGTGGGTGGTCCAGTCTGTAAAGCGCCCTAAGAGGTGCAGCTCCGACTGCGCCCTGCTGGTGAGGGTGTTTGACCGCCAGATGTCGTGCATGATCCGTGGTGTGGCCGACACCAGGGAGGCAAAGATGACCAGGGCTTGCAGCCCCCGCAACCGATCGCGGGTAGCAACCGTTTTCAAAAGGTTCACCGGATTGGCTTGCGACATGCAACCAACAAACCTCACGCAGTAGTCGAGCCATACCATTTGGGCATAGTGTGCCGTCACTACCGCTATCGACTGTGCTGGGTAGGTGCCTCTCCTGACAGCATACTCCAAAAAATGGCACACCAGCAGACCCTCCTCGATGCTCAGGCCCCCCTTTTTCGGCCACACCGGATCCATTCGCATGTTTGCCCATGCGTCCTGTACATCACTGTACATTCTATCTAGGTCCTCTGGCCCCAAAGTCCGCTCCAACTCCTCCCACCACGTGGTCCCATCGAGGTCCACAATGCGGATGGGGTTGTTCAAGATTGGGTCGGGGAGGGGGCGCGCAGATGAGTGGTAGTAACCAACGGCCCCCCCTGTAAACAAGGTACGCATGACTGTGGCCTGCGGCTTGGTCATCCGGTACTGTTGTACCAAGATACTGGCCCGGCAACGCGTGCGGTACAAAAAGAATTGCAAGGTGCTGGTGGTGTAAAACCGATGCGAATCATGCCAATGCACTTGCGGGCCACGAGATTCCCTTACAACATTGTTGTACTTCAAGGTCTCATCCGATGGCCATGCCACTGCTTGGGGGTTTACCTCACCCTCACATGCACTTGCCAAAAGCTGGACGTGGCTGTAGGGCCGCAACTGCCCAGGGTCACCACACAACAAACATTGGATGCCCATGGCTGCCAAGTCCAGGCCCATGGGGATGCTGTGCCTCGACGCCTCATCCACAAAGCTAAACGCAAACCTGGTTTGTCCCTTCCCTTTCCCAAGCAGCGGCTTGTGCCGGTTAGCAACCATCCCAGCCGTGGCAAGCAGCACACGGCACGAGTTGACGGCACATTTGAGGGTAGCCTTACAACCTGAGGTGTTCCCCAAGGTCTCCTGCACCTTATGATGGTCAAAGGACACGAGCCCTGGTGGGGCAGTAGCCCGTTGGGCACTGAGGCGCAACCAGGGGGCTGGATGGTCGCCCATGACCCTCTCAAGAAACACAGTGTCCTTGTAACACTCCTCGTGCACGCGTGTCAACAACATGTCGACTTGTGCATTCGTGGGCGCAGTCACCGACACGCATGCGCGGGGTGCGGTATCTTCCTCAGGTCCCCCCATCTTCCTGCCCATATTGACCGTCCGCATGTCAGCAGGATCGGGGTTCTGGGCGACAAGGAGGCCTTGTTGCCATAGCACGGCCTTGATGCATGCCACCATGGTCTCTGACTTCCCTGTGCCAGCACCTCAAGTCAATGTTGTGATGCATGACTTGTCCAACACTTGTCGCACAGCCAACGCCTGTGAGGGAGTCCACGCGTGGCGTTGGACAAGGTGTTGCAGGATGTCCTGGTCCTCGTTTGACAAGGAAGGCGCGTCCCTTAGTTCGGGCCGGATGTTTGCCAGCAGTTTGGGCCATGCTAGTCCGTGCTGGATCTCCCTACCCAAGGGGCGAAAGGCACCTGTGTCGGGGACAGCCTTACACAAGTGGTTGCTAGTGAGCTTGGCGCGTGGCTTATTAGCACGCTGATCCAAACACGGTGTCCTGAGATGCCATCACCATGCACCCCCGCCTGAAAGTCCGGTTTCCAGGGGTCCCAGGTGTGGTTGGCAGCGATCCACCCATGCACCATGTCACCATCAGACAGCTCATATATATATATATATATATATATATATATATATATATATATATATATATATATATATATATATATATATATATACATATAGCGGAGTCCCCCCCGGCGAATCCGAGGTTCTTCCTCGAAGGGGCCCACGAGCCCAGGGGACGCCACCGGGTTTACACGGCCAAGCCGGACGGAGCTCCCACCGGCAACCCCCCCCCCCCCCGCATGGGAGGGTGCACTCCATAACCGCCAGCCCCCCCGCCCCCCCTCAGCCCCCCCGAAAAAAGGTACTCCGGCGCGGAGGGTTGGGGATATAGTCCCATGCCGTGCGGCCATCAATCGACATGGCCCTACACCGGGCGATACACGCCCTCCCCCCCCCTCGCTCAAGAGGGGCCCCCGTCGTCCCCCGGGCAGGAAGCAACCCCCCCCCCCCGTCAAGGAACGGCCGCCCTCGGGAGCCCTCGCCCAGCCCCCGGAGGCCTCTCGGGGTTCGCCCCCGAGCCCGCCCAGCCCTTCCACGCCCCCCCCCTCACCAGCCGCAGCCCAGAGGCCCGCCCGGTCTCCCCCGCGCCGGTCCACAACCACCAGGAACCCGGGCCCCGGAGCCCCGGTGCCCAGCCCCGCCCGCCCCCCCGGTATCCATCCGGCGGGGCCCGTCCCGGTCCGGTTCGGCCGCGAGGGGACGGCGTGGCGCTCCCCCCGCCTCCACCAGGATTCGCCGCCGTGGATGATGCTCGGCGGGATTCTTCCCCGCCGAGCGGGGTGCGGGCCCCACCGCTGACCGCGGCCCCCCGACTCCGCGAGCGCCCTGGGCTCCCCGGCCGACTTTGGCCAGCCCCGACCGCTCCTTTGCCCCGGTCAGCCGCCCGGTGACGCTCTGCGGCTGAGCTCACCTCACCCCCTCCCCCTCATGCGCGCGCCCGCCCACCAACCCACACCCCCCCCCCCCACGTGCTCGACGACCCCCCACCACCCCTGCCCACCACTCCACCTCTCAGATGGACGACGCCACCATGGTGAGCTGCCGCAGCCGCCGACGGTCGGCCGCCGGGCTGACAAGAGGACCCCCCCATACGCGGTGGGGGTCAAGGCCTTGCCCCCCCTTCCCCCTGCTGCATGCATCATGGCGTGGCGTGAGTCATACCTCCCTCCCTATGCACCATGTGTCATGGCCGCGAGTGGCCTTTGCCTCTCCCTCCTCACACTAACCGAAAGGGGGGGGCCGACGGCCCCTGGGTGGGGCCCCCAGAACCCCTGGCGCAGCGACGCCCGACTGGAGGCTGGTGGGGCCCGCCGGTGCGCGGTTCGAGGCCCCGCCACCCTCCTTCCACTGGCCGCGACCCCCTGTCCCCCCCCGGCCCCCCCCTTGTCCCCCACCCCGGCTGGGGCGGCGCGGCCCGCGCGTGCGGTTCGAGCCCGCGCCGCCCCTTGTTGCATTATACGGACAGTGCGGGCCGCCAGGAGAGCGGAGGGGCCCCGCACTGCCCCGAGCGCCCCCCCCCACAACGGCTGGCGCTAGAGGCCAAGCAGCGCCTGGCGGGCTGTTGTGCAGGGGGGGCGAGGCGACCGGGCGCTTCATACCCGCCCCCAACTGGGGTCTGTGCCCACGGCACCGGGCACAGTCGCCGGTTGGGGGGTACCTCACCGCCACCCACCACCGCACCACGGGCACAAGGGAGAGGTAATAGCCCCGGGCATCGGCCTCCCCCAGGCCGAAGGCAGGTGCCGACCGCCAGGCTCATCCTGGCCCCCCACTTCCTCTTCATAATCATCCCCCTTGGCCGTCCCGGCCCACAGTCCCCGCGGCGGGTAAGTTCCTGGGGTCGAATCCTAAGAACTTCGGTGACGGAAGAACAGGCCGAGGTTTCGCACCCAGCCGACGTGGGGAGCCTCCACCCCCACGGGCTCCAAGGGCACCCCGGCCATCCCAGCCGGGGATAACCCGCCGCCAGCGCCCCATTCCCCCGCCCCAGGCTCTCCGGCCTCAGTCCCCAAGCAGTCTTCACCCTCATCACTTCCTCGTGGTAGGACACCGGTAGCAAGACGCACCCACCACCACCACACGCCACGGACCCCCAGAGCCCAGCTCTGGACCGCCCACCCCGCCTGACCCCCCCCCACCCACGCCCAGCGACGACCACCACCCGCACCTGACCCCCCCCCCCTTTCTACATTTGCGCCACTGCCGGTAGCACTGTTCGCTCTGCATGCCGGAGCCTCCGGCCCCTGAGCGCTTGCCTCGGCTTCTCCCTTCCTCCCGCCCACCCACCCCGACCAACCCCTCCCACCCCCACCCCACACCACGACTGGCGCCCAAAGCCGGCAACGGACCACCCACCCCCCGGAACGCCGTGTGTCGGAACCTCCCTTGCTCCGCTCCCCACAGGCACCATGGCTCACCCATTCTCAGCTCTGTGCCCCGACCTCCAGCGCGAACAGTTGACGGCGGCCGACGCCTGGCCCCTCCTGTCCATCGCCCTGGACTCCCAGCAACCCCCACGCCTGCTGGCCTCTGCGCGCCACATGCCGGCAAATGTGGACGTCCTCTCCATCCCCCTCGCCGGCTCCCCCATCGAAGCCAGCCCCCTCCTCTGGTGGTTCGCCTTCACCGAGCAGCTCACCGAGAACGAGATCTCCCTCCTCACCAGACACCACGACGCCTCGTGGCTCCCCTACGCCTCCTGCATGAGCGCCCTCATCGACTGGGGCGCTCGTGCCTCCACCCTCGACCAGGCCACTCTCGCCTCGGCCGCCCTCGCCCACATTTCCCCCTTCTCCCCCGACCTCGCCCCCTCCATCCCCTTCCGCCGCCTCCTGGACCTCCTCGCCTTCGAGGAGGCCATCAAGCCCAAGGTCGCCCGGGTCGCCCTACTCCACTGGCTAGCAACCTGGGCGGCCCAGCAGACCGGCTCCCGGCTGGCCAGCCCCCTCCTCAACTGCGTCTTCGACCCCGCCAGCCCCCACGTCCGTATCCCCGCTCCATGCGCCCTGTCCGCCCAACGGTGGTACACCGAGTTGAACCATCGGAAGGATGATGGTTCAATTCGCACCCCCAACATCTCCACCGCCATCACCGCAGCCGCCCGCCGCGCTAACCCGCAGGCGCAAGACCCCCCTGCGGGACCCGGAGCCCCCGCCCCCGCCGCCGCCCTTGCGCCCCCCGACGCTTCGCAACCCTTGTCCCTGCTTCCCCCCCGTCCCCAGCCCCCGCAGCCGGCTGCACCACCCCCGTCAGACTGGGAGACACTCTTCCAGGCTGGCCCCACCCCGAGCTCCCAGGACACGCTGACCCTGCTTGACGGCCTCTCCTCCGTCCCCGAGGCCGACGCCCACCACACGGCCATGTGCATTGTGGCTATGGGCAAGAGCTGCCACCTGCCCCCCAGGACCGTGCAGCACCTCTCGGTCTCCACGTCCACCGCCAGCCTGGTGCTCGCCGCCAAAGATGCCTGGCACTCCTGCCCCGACCTCCACAAGCCCACCTTCCGCCTCCACCTCAACAAGCTCCTCACCCTGGTCTCCCAATGGTACGGAGCCGCCGCCTCCTCCGCAGCCTCCCTACCTGCCCTCCACGCCATCCAGCCCCTCATCACAGCCTCTCAGTCCCATGCCGACACTCCCTGGCTGACGGCGGCCTTCACCATCGCCAGCGCCCCTTCCTTCCCCATAGAGGCCTACCAAGACCTCCAACACGTCTCCTCCGCCGACACCCTCCGCGCAGCCATCGCACGGCTGTGTGGCCGTCTCTCGAGCCCGGCCCAGTTCCGCGAGCTCATCTCCTACACCAAAACTGCCCTCCCCCCCCGCTCCACGGCGGACCTGGACTGGTTCCGCCTTGGCTCCTCCGCACCGCCAGCGCACTCCCTGCAAGCCCCTGGCGCCGCCGCCCCGCCCGCGCCACTCTTCGCCCCACCCCTCCTCGGCTAGCCCCCCCTCCCGGGCGCCCCCGCGCCCTCCGCCAACGGGGCCACCCCCGCCTCCCCGGTCCCCACCTTCGCCCCCGTCGGCTCCTCGCCAGCCACCACCGGCGTCGTCCGCGTCTCAGGCCTCCGCCTAGGCCCGCACCCCTCCATGGCAGTCACCCTCACCCACAACCTGCAGACCGTCGTGTACGTCACTGACGCCGACGCCCGCCGCGGGCACGCGTTCGCCCACATCGCCCCCGCCCTGCACACCTCCCTCTTAGCCTCGCTGCCCACGCGCGTCATCCAGCACAACGAGGGCTGGTCCCTTACGGTCCAGGGCAGACGGGACGATGGGCAACCTTGGCACGCCCCCACTGCCACTCTCAACACCCCACCCTCCCACCGCCCGCCCGTCCCGGGCGACCCTCAGCCCCGCCCCGCCAAACGCAGCCGCCAGCAGTCACCCCCCCGTTCCTCCCCCGACGCTCCCCGCGGCACCATGGCCGCACAACACCCTCGGCCCCCTCGTCAGGCAGGGCAGTCCGCGGCACCATGTTCCCCAGTGCCCGCAGACACAACTAACTCGCCCTGCCGGACACGCTCCCCGCCTCCAGCGCTCCCGACCTCCCGACCCTAGCCTGGGCAACTTTCCTCGCCTCCCACTTCCCCCGCCCACTCGACGCCCACCGCGCCGGGGCTGACCTTCTCTCCGCCCCGGAGCCCCGTCCCCAGTCCCACGCCCGTGGGCCCCCCCCCCGCGCACCCGCTCCACCACCGGCCTCCGCTCCCCGTATATGCCTTCACTGCGGCACGCTGCAGCGCCCTGCCCTCACGCGCTGCCCCGTGTGCACACACTCTGCTGACCTTCTCCCCCTTGGCCTCCCCCCGGCCGCCGACCTCCCCCCGGGCCCCCTCCGAGACCTCCTGCACGCCGCCCAGGTCTCCACGTCGCTACCCCCCTCGCTCCTCGCCTCCGCCCTCCCCACAGTGTGCGGTTGGCTCGCCTCCTTCCCCCGCCAGCGCGGTGACCCCTCCTTCTGGATCACCCCTCCCCTGCACGTGGCCGCCAAGTGGACCGCCTTCTGGGACACCGCCCACTTGCCTACAACCCCCCTCCCCTCGTCCCCAGCGTACACTCGCTCGTCAGGCCCGACCTCAGCGTGGGCACTACACCCCGCCCTCCCCGACGGCCCGCTCGTCACCTCCTCCGCTTGCCCCGACTTTGGACGCCCCACGCCTCACACCGCCTTCGTGGACCTCCCCACATCGCCGACCGACCACTGGCCTCACTTCTTCTGCACCTCCCCCCACAAGGCCCCGCCTGTGTGCACTCGTGACATCGCCGCCCGCTGTGTGGTCGGCTTCCAAGGCATGCTACTGCCCGGGGCTGTCCCCGTCTCCGCCATCCCCTGGGCCGCCCCCTGCGCCCCCCCTCCCGACCGCCTCTTCCAGCCGACCCCCGCCTTCGTCCTCTCCCTCCCCAACCCCAGTGACCAGGCGTCCACCCCCCTCCGCGACACAGCCCTCACCTTTCTCACACACAACTGGGGCGGCATCGCCGGCCAAGTCTGCCTCGCCCGCACCTGGCTCGAGGCCCTGTCCCCCGACGTGGTCGCCGAGCACGAACTCTGGGACTTGGCCTCGGCCCGCCCCGCCCTCCCACCGAGGTACGAGGCCCACTACAGCACCGCTTCCGGCCAGGGCTCAGGCCTCCGCACGGCCTGGCTCCGATCCCTCCGCGCCCCCTCCCAACCCGCCGACCTCATCTACGACGGCCAGCACTGGATTGCCTCCGCGGTCCCCCTCTCGCTAGGGGGCCGGGCCCTCCTGTTCAACGCCCACCTCCCCCCACGCCTCTCGTACTCCGAGTGGGTTTCCGAGGTCAAGCTCATGAACCACCTCCGCTCCCGCGTACGGCCCGACCTGTGCGTCCTCCTGGGCGACCTCAACAGCACGGGAGCCCCAGGCACCCCCCTGGCCTCCGCACTCGGGGCCCTAGGCCCGCTCGCGCCCCCCGCAGCTTGGCCTGCACAGCGCGCTCGCCCCCGGCACGCCCCCGGACCCCACGGTGTGGGGCCCTTGGGGCCTCTGCCGACCGCCGGCTGGGCCGCCCACGTCTCCTAGCGACCGCCAAGGCCCCCGCACCCACTCGGCCGCCCGCCGCTACCCATGCGCCCGGCCCCGGCCTCAGCCCCCAGGCAACGCAACCGGCTCACCGCAGGTCCCTCGGCCCGCAGAGGGGCCCGCACCGGGCACGCCGACGCCCTTGCGCGCGCGCCCTCCGCAGCATGGCCTGCAGGACGCGCCCTCCCCCG